>JAZGTK010002463.1:0-31747 GCA_036877625.1 Ambastaia sidthimunki | reverse complement strand
GTATTGCAACTTTAAGAACTTTATAATTAAATGTAATTAGTTAAAAGCAATTTTGTTTGATAATCAACAAGGTTGTTGAAAAATGTCCTTCTTGTGTTATTTATGTTAAACTAATTACCAGCAAGTCTGTTTCCAGGTAGACCACTGTTTCTTTTGGCTGCTTTGTAGAGCATGTTAAAGGGACTAAAATGAGCTGTAAAAACAAACAGAAAGCCCACATTGCACAATGCTACATTAGGGGGTATAAAGTTTGAGTTACTGCTTATCCTACGAAAGATTGACCGTTCACAATTCACTGAGCGTTTCTAAAATAAACCAGCACTGGTGACTGGATTACATAATCATTAGAGCTAATATGGTCAGAGAATGATTGTGCTTTTATTGTGTGTTAAAGGCAAGCGTGTAATATGAGATCTGTCACGGCAGTTTCTTTGGTAAAGAATGCCATGTGATGAAGAGTTTATTTTAAATAAGAATCAGTGTTTACTGAAAATTCCTCAGATTGCATCCGGGAAACTGCTGTTTAGGTAGCTGAGAACTCGTTTCATGGGTTAACTCTTCTAAAACCATAAAAGCACATTCACATGCTGGTTAGTAGTGACAGACTTATTTAACCCTGTTAATCCCTAAAGAATGAAAAAGGGTTAAGGACTGTCCACTGCCAAGACATCAACATCCACTGTATTTTCCCATGAAAGTGTTTTTAGGAAGCATATGGTTATAAAAATCATAATGCATATTTAGTTGGTGGTGAATTTTGGGAAACTGTTGGAAACTGTTTAGGAACTAACATCAACTAACCATTTGAACATGTTTGAAACTGAGAATAAAACAATTGTGTATTCATTTAGCACAGCAATACTTAAACATGCATAAATATGTAAAAATGTAAATTGTATGTCCTGTTATCTGCCAGATTGATTCATTTCTTAACGCAAGTTGTTATAGTTTATAGTGAAACACAAGTGTTCCATATTTAGTGAAAGTAGACGTTTTAATGTCAGTGTTGTTACACTTAAGTCCCTGATAGCTAATCAATTATGCCCACAGGAGTATTAAATTTTTTAAACTAAATAAATAAGTGGGAGACTTGAGATGAGGCTAAAGGGCATTTTACTGACTCTTGTGCAACAGAAAGGAACTGGGTTTTGATTCTTATAAAGATTGGTAATTGAAGGCCATTTGTACAGATTTTGGTCATGTAATGTGATGTGTATAAACTCACTGAAAACGACCTCTGACATTTATTGACATTTGATAGTGATTATTGTATCACATTACCACACAGTTTGTTTGTCTGCCTTTATTGTTTTTGAGGACTCTTGCTATCTTTACAAGGTTCCACTACTGCTAAATGATTCCACCCTTTCATAAACTGCATGGCTGTGAAGATAAAGGACATCTAATACTTGTGGTCCCAGTGTTTTTGTGTGTTACAGTGTTTATAGCTGCTTGAGCTATTCTTTCTAGATATTTTTAGAGCTATAATTATTGAAAGTAGAAACTAATATTTGCATTGTAGACACACATGGTACATATCAAGCTGTCATGTTTTTGATGCATTCAGCCAAACATGTAGAAGAGACAGTCAGACTCTGCTAATTTATCTTTAATTTACTTAAAATCTTTCCTCCAACCAGTGCAAATTTTAGGAGCAAGAACTGCACAGAATATTTCTGCGGTTTTAAATTAAAATTTAGTATAATGTAGCTACAAAAATGTTGATAAAAAGTATTGTGGCTTATTTCTGCATTTCCAGATTACAGAGTGTTCCTTGACTTTGTTAAAATCAAAAAGCTTTTAGATTGTTTGTTGTTCCAGTTGATCAGATGGATGTCCAGTATGCAATCTCTGCTAAAGGTTAAGCATGCCTAAGACCTCTACGAGGAGAGCCAGACTGTATATTTGACCATGTTACCTCATGGTGGGCAAAGTGATCTTTCGAAACCCCAATGCCAGATGTCCTTTGACCCACAGGTTCTCAAGAGGTTTGTTTTGTGGACCTAAAGGGAGCAATATTTGTTATTTTAGTTAGATGATTACTTCCTAAGAGACAATGTTCTCCTGCCACATCCAATCTGTGAAAATATCTCTGTTTTAAGGTAAATAAAAACAGTGTGTAAATACAAATACAGGTAAATACAAAACACAGTGTAACTAAATTAAATAAAAATACTATAAAGAAAAGGCAGTCATGCCTAATGTTTAGAGACTTGGATTTGTAACCCAAAAATCACCCCCAATGCTGCTGGAAACTACTGGGGTGGCTTTGAGCAAGACACCCCTCTCCCAGTTGCCCCCCATGTGCTGATAGCTGCCCACTGTGTGTTCATGATTTGCAATGTGTGTTCACCACTCACTGGTAGGGGTTAAATGCAGAGGCCACATTTTAATTATGTGTCATACATTGACAGATATATAACTTTCACTTAAAAAAAGCTAATTTGGCTTTTTGCATGTCTTATACTCTTCACTGTCAGAGGCCTTCACTGTTAGAGTGTCAGTGTGCAAGCTGCATGACAGAAAACAGCACATCAGTCACATCGGGTGCAAAGTGACCTTTATTAGATTGCCATGTATTTAATGACCAGCTGAGTTATAATCAGGGTTCGGTAATGAAAATATTATCAGATCATGCAGTGTTATGTCATCCTCTCTGGTGCTGGAAGTTTAGAGAGCAGCACGTGTCTTTTCCAGTCACTGTGGAAATTCAAGAAACAATGATGCGGTAGCCTTATTTCCCTTTAGAAATATAATTAACCAGTTTCAATTGCTAAACTGATGATAGCATATCGCCTCCTTTGTTTGTGTTGGATATGAGCTTTGTGTTATGTTTTCTTGGTCATTCTGAAAATCTTATCTGCAGTGTGAAAGCTTGACCATCAGATTCAGTCCAGATTTAAATTAAGTCATGAAAATGTCATTCAGGTCAAACTTTGACACAGCAGGTTTGTAGTGGCCATGTTGTGTCTTTAGTAGGATTATGGCCATTAAAGCAGACGTGATGTGATAGGAACTTACATTAAACAATGAACTGAAAATGGCTGTATTTCTCTTCATACTTCATGATACATCTTCTCCAGATCTATATAGTGTCTGGAATGTGAATGCACATAAGTCAGTAATGTGCTTTAGGATTTACAGTGCACACGTCCCACTTTATTTCATGTTTTATATATGTTGCCACGTGCTGGGGGGGATTTAGGGGTTTGTTATCGTAGACTTTGACTCGTAGCCATAGTTACACCTCATTTCACATATGACCCATGTGATATAAAACATGGTTATATTTCAAACTTATTTCTCAATGTCACTTTCATCACAGCCTTTCCAAAACGCAGATGATTTTCCGTTACTGTGTATATGTTTATTTGTATACGATGAACATTATTAGGACAGACCAATTATTTTAAAAAGTTAAAATGATTCTTTGAAGTATGTACGTATATGTTGCTCCAAGTTTTACATATATGTATGTGCCGGCCGGCAGGTTATGCTGTTTTGTGTTTATGTTTATATGGTATATTTAATTAATAGTCTTGTTATCTTGATTTGCTTTCTAGTGCATATTTGTATATGGTACAATTACAAAAAAATCAATAACATCAGTAATTATGTTACATGCTTTATTGGGGATTGGCCAAGATTGTCACCAATCCTTGAAAAATCTTTGTACAGGAAGCACACACATCTCATTCTCCACTCCTGTATATATGATTGGTTTAGACTGGAGCTCAAGGCTCCCCAGATACTGTCTACATTTTACCTCCCAGGGCCTGACATTAGCTTGACAAAAAAGTTCTACACTCTCCAAAAATAAACAGAGTAGAAATATGGGTGGCAGTATATTCCAAGACCTATTACAGAACCTCCAGTTCATATCTGTTGTTCAGTTTATTCCTTACATACGATGAAAAAGGAAACTGTTTATTCCTTACACAGAATGAAGAACGAAACAGTAACTATGTTCTAATGACTGCTAAAGCACTTTGGTCTATGCTAGTCATTTGTATTGTATTGTAGTTGTGCTATATGACACGGTTTCATTTGGCTTTGAAATCAGGGTGTGATTTTCTCTGAACTGTTGTACATGTTTAAGGAAATTTAAATAAATTCTCACTGTAAATTTAAATGATTAAAGCCTCAAGCACCTTTTTTACCTTAACAATTATACTTCGTGGAGTGTGTGGAGATCACTTTTGCTTTGGCACCATGGCAGAAACCTACGAGTATGAGATCTGTGATGTCTTTAATGAACATTTGAAACATTACAGTTGAAATAGCACCTCGACCATTGTTGACATAAAACTCCATGTAGCTGTCAGCTGTTGGGGTGGTCTGTTGAATGAGTGGACGTAAGTCTTACAGTTATTGTACCCTGTTTTAAATGCATGTGAGGTTTAAACAACCCATAACAAGTTTGTGACCATTTTGCCTTTTTTGTGGGGAAATTTCAATAGCACTTTGAAATAAAGCCAGCTAGGGAAGTTTAAGTCACCCCCGATGACATTTTAGCCTCTAGCTAAAAATGACATCCCATCTTAGGACAAGTGGCATTTAATAAAAAAAAAAAAGACCACACATACTTGTAAATAGCCACATTCATGTCAGAATTGAAACGCTGTAAACATTTGTGTCGTTAGCAGTACGTCGTTATCCATTGAGGGTTTTCCTTGTGACTGTTGTCCTGGGGTGTTAAAAATGCCTTCTGTAATGCTAATTTTCCCAGCTGTTGTGTGGTTTTGTGTTTTTAATGGCTTGGGTGCCAGACCTGCACCACGGTCCATGCTATGACTTCTGCTGTCGTTAAATTATTAAAATAAATGCCTGGGACTTAGTTCTGAATGAGGTCATTCCGATTTTCCTGGAGAGAGGAAAATAAGATCTGTTGTCACTCCAACAAACTAGCAGCGTGACTCTTCACATTTTAGATGTAGTCATCAACACGGACTAAAAAAAAACCCCAACAGAAACAAAACACCAACAGTGTTTCAGAACCTGGTGATGTGCTAGTGAAGTGGATATGCAAACAACACAAAGGCTGTTAGATGAGACAGGAAGCTTAATTATGCTGCGTCCAAAGTTATTTCATTGTAGCTAAATTCCAAAGTAGCATCACATGTAATGTTAAGTAAGAATGCATTCCCAGCATGCACTGTAAGTGTAATTTAATTTAAAATGTGTTGTTACTCAATATCTGTGTGTTACGCTATATATTTCGTATTAGATTGATGTACCAATACATTTAAAAAATGCTAACATCAAATTCAATTGAATCATGCAGAGTGTTATACCCAAAAACTAAAGAATCTGAGCTAAGTGAGAAAGTAAGACTCAATTTTTAAAAACCAAAGACCGTGAAACCATTAAACTAGATTTAATAATATATGACATGTTAAGACACCTAACTTTGCTGCCAGCTGGATTGAAACAAAGTTCTAGCATTAAGCCTGCCGCACGCTTGCATCACAACCCTTCACTCCTGGCCTCAAATTTACAGTATGTCACAACTGGTTATTTAACTAGACAAAATGCAACTGCTTGGTTAAATGTTATTTAACCAAAGAATGAAAATTCTAAGGTTGAATTATCACTGTTGATGATCCGTCAAATCCTCGTGGGAGTTGATTTCAAGAACTTAAAGAAGGAAACTTTGTGGGTGATCATGTTGTTTCAGCCAACAAACAAAGCCTTGCCTTTTACCCCTTCTCAAACAAGTATGCCTTTTGGCCTCAACTGCCTGGTGGGTGAAAAGTCCTTATGCATAGTCGTGCCATGCCAAAAGCACTCAGCCCATTTGGCCATGCAGGTCACATGACACACTCACTCTCGCCTGCTTACTGGTTTGAACTGCCAGAGCACAGAAAGGCAGAGGTTTTGCAAATGCATTACATCATGCTGTGCTACGCAGATGCAAACTGGCTGTGTAACCCTGGTCTGAGGCTGCAGTACGAGAAAGAGGACTGCACGTGTTTCTTCCATCTCTGGCACTTTCTATTTTACAGGCTGCCGTAAGAACTTCAGTGACAACTTAATGGTGGCATTCAAGTTATTGGCAGGTGTATCAACAAGCCAACTGGCCAGGAACCCAAAAAAACACCGGCCACCAAATGGCAGAACCTTGTAATAAAGTAGCAGTAGTAGTAAGTATGGTTTGTCTAGACAGTCATCATATTTGCTCTCTGACTTTCAATGTCTGAAAGCAGAACATAGAACATAACCCGTCCACATGCTTCCCTGTTCTGATAATTTGTTCATTTAGCCCCTCCAAAATTCATGTTTAATACATGAGCCAAACATGTGGCCCTAATAATACAAACGGTTCTGCAGTGTGTAACTGGGAGATTAAATGGATGAAGACATGGCAGGAGTTGCAGCTATGTTCATTTGTGTCTCCGCCCAGGTTTTATGATTGGGCAGTCTCTGTTTGTTGACACAATTAGGTCAAAGAACAGAAAGGCAAACAACTCTGATCATGTAACTCTGACCTGAACTCTGATCAAAAGTGTTTTTGGCCCTGTTCACATTGAATGCAGATCTGATTTGGGTTTCAGAACAGATCTTTAGGTCTGCACTCTCTTTTTGCAGGTAATGGAATCTGATTCGTTCGTTTAGTATCAGGCGTCTACATTGGTTGCTACAGTAATGATGTAAGCACAGCATGATGCCAAATCACATTTAACTCTAAACTGAAAGTAGCTCTTAGTGTTTGTTGCAGATTTGTACGAACAGGAGGGGTGGTTATTTCCATGCTTTTATTACCATTAACCTTATAAAGTTTAAGAGATTTACAGATATTTAAAGGTATTTATTTTAGGAATTTCTCATTCTATTATTACTTACTTTTGGTATATGGCCAATCACAATTCATTCACTGACTGAAAAAACTGAATTTTGTTTCAATCTTCTGATGATTTTCATTGGCTGAAAAGCATTTTCATTTATTTTTGTATTATTCCACAGTCAACACAAACCAGATTACATAGTTGCACAGCAATGACTTAGTTTTGAAGGAACCACTTTTTTGGCATAAGAGTTTGTCGATAAAATTTTAATTTTATTTATTATTTACATAGTAAATCATACATTCTATTTACATGTAAAAAACAAAAAACTTGTGAGGACATTATTATGAACATAACAGCTGTGATGATCTATGGCTTTTACATCCTTCCCCTGTGACCAAAACATAGCTGTGATGTTATTACAAATATCAAACTCCCTCTTATTTTCTACCAAGCAGATGGTGAGGCCCTGCGTTTCTGTGATATCCTGATGACATTAGATGTTTAAGACTAAAGATGTTATCTGTCTGCCCTAATTTATATACTGTATAGCTAGGGAGACATGACTGTGATATAGTTAATAAATATATATCCTCACATCCTGACATTGATGGTAAGTAAGAGGTGTCTCAAAGATAAGAGCCCCATAACTCATAGCCTCATGATAAACACTATGATTAATAGTAAACGTTTAGGAAACAATAATGTTAATCATTAAACATGTTGACACAGTCAGGAATATAAGCCAGTGTTGTGAAAGTTTTCAGAACACTATAAAAATGTTTTGCCAAAGTTAAGCTAAAGTATGCTTCATGTGGTAACAAGTCAAATATTTATATGACTTTATATGACAGATTCAACCTAAAAACATTGAGTTTGTAATGACTGGAAAAAGGAGATAACAATTGCATACAACATTTGCATACCATCGCTTACAGTGTTGTCACTAGCCAGAGTTAAAAAATTAGAAAAATTAGCATTACATGTTTTTGCTTCATTTCATTGGATGTCATATTGTTAGTCAATTTTAGATTGACTGCATGTATGTCTCTGCGTGATTATTGGATTATATTAGACAAAGCAGTTCCGTCTCAACAATCTTCTGTGAATTAAATGATCTATGAGTGATTACTGCATGTAACATGAGCAGAATTTGGGAGGGTTTTGTACAATTCTCTCTCTCTTGCTCTCGCTCGCTCTCCTGTTTGATGAGATGCATGTGCTGGAGCAGGTCTGGTGTCTTGCTGGAGTGAACTTTCCATAAGAAATTCAGCTTCCCATTGCCCAGTTTGCTTCTGCATTAGCAGTCAGCTGGACTGCAGAACTCAGAGGTGACCATTATAAACTTAATCAGCTTGGCATGGCAGCTGAGCTGATGGCGTGCAAGTGAAACAGAAAGCAGTCAGATGGAACTAATGCTTTGTGGGAAAACTCTCTGTCATACCAATTGCCACAATCCTTCGATTCGGTGGAGTAATTAAAATTGTAGCATGTTATTCCTTTATTGGATATATTTTCCATTTTGAAAATATTCAGGCTACACCTTCCCTTTCCAAAGCAATCTATGGAAATCATGTGGAAGGGTCCTCCATATAATGGCGTAAATACACTAACTCTTTGGTTTTACAAGGGGTTATAATTTAAGAAATCTGTCACCTGATGTCTTAACACAAATGCATTACGGCATATATATTCTAAACACAAAGCTCCTCATGACCACACTCAGACCGTAACTGTTTATCATTAGCATCCCATACTAAACTTTAGCAGGAGTATATTTTATGTATTTCATCCATGTGGAATTTTAAGACATCTCCTACTCCCCTGATTCCATAAATACCCGAGTCATTAGTGCAGAGTGTATAGCCATGAGGTGTGTTATATTGCCTGTCCACATCTCTCTGTCCTCTGTGAGCACAGCCTCATGTGTATTGAAGTGAGAGGGTCAAGTATCAGCATGGCCAGCGGTGATGTCAAAGAAAATGCAGGAACCTCCTGTTTATTTATACTGACATATTCCATCACAGGGATTCACATGCAGCCATGCCCTTCAGCCACAGCTGGAACCTCCACTCACGTTCCACCTAACAGCTGCTCCAATCTGAACTGCATGTCCCGCTCTCTTATCTCCAAGTCAAACACCCAGCTCACCCACAAACATGCTGCTATCACTGTCCCTCTGGGGGAAATGATGTCATTAACGGCTATCCCTATTGGCCAGATTATGGACGCTCTGCGTGTTTTTACATTCGCCCTGTTTGGTGCACATACGTTTTGCAATGGACATCATTGAAGACAGTGTTTTTCTTTAATTTGAGGATAATTTTCCTTCTTTATTTCTAATATGAAGACATTATGAAGCAATGATCCCAGGGCTGTAGATGGTTGGCCCACAGCCAAACTGTGGTGTTTAATTTCACCTCAGGCCTTCGGCCAGCTATTTGCAAGACCCAAATGGGCTGGACACAACTCTAGAGGTTTCCTATGAAGAGGACTTGAAATTGTGAAGCTCTGTTTACATAGCTGTGGCATGAAGCCATGAACTGTCCAAGAAACAGAAAGTAAAAGCAAGTTGCTCCCAGACAAAAGAACAGAGACATATTATATGTGAAACTCAACTCTGTTGGGAGATTAGTAAACACAATAATACGCTGCCTTAGAATGTGTTACCAAACAGCTGTCAGAACGCAGTAATTATGGTTTATCATGGACCAATGGCATCATCGATATAAAGAAACCATACAGGATTCACAGGAGGCTCAGTGCTGACAACCACAGGTTTGACTCTGCTTAGCTCCAAATGAAACAGCTCTCCTTCTTCTTACTGTAATGGGCTTTCAATCCATTGCCATTTTTCATGTCCTYCCYCTTCGAGTATCACCTCATCAGTTTCATTACAAGCCACTGTGTTTTCTCCAGGCCATTGGAAAAAACAGGTTGTAGATGCCCCATGTCTGAGCCTGCGTCTAAATGTATGATATATGTTTCATTCAGAAGAGATGACATCAGTATTAATGGGCATGAACTTTTATGTAGGGTGTCTTTTTGCTGAAATAAAGGTCCCTTAGGTTGAGTATTAGAGCAGTTTTAAACCTCATTTTTGTATAGTAATGCCAGTACAATGTCAGTACCAATACAGGAGAAAGCTTTTTGTAGATATATAAAATCTTAAGCAATCTACAGTGGCAAAATTTGGCTTTGAGGGCAATGTGTCAATATATATATTTTTTTATTTTGAATTGTTTAAGTTTCCACATGCACCTCCCACAGTTACATCTCTGTAACATAAAAGCAGGTCAGTGTTGGGACACTGATCCAGCACACACCTCCATCGGATGCCATTATTTCACAACATAATGGCTACCAGGCCCACAGCCAATAATTAACACCTGTTTTGGATTACATTCACCACATGTAGAACACAAGAGTGACGCTGCCTAAATCCACACATGTTTGACACCTTTACACACCTTTGGACTGAAGTATTTTGATGTTGGAGCCCAATTAAAGTGGTTCTTTTTCAACAGCAATTACAGTAACATGGAGCTCACCATTACAATATTTCCCTGAATTCACCGCATGAGAATCAAATCACATTCTCAGAAGAATAACCTTTTCAAGCTTGCTGTGATTCAAACAGCTATCAACATCAAAAGATATAAACATGAATACAGATTTTCACTAGTGTGCATCATGGCCATTATGAGTGTTAACAGTGTCTGTGGTCAGTCAGTGATCATGCATTGCAGACGGCTGTAACTGCGGCACATGGGGCTTGTGAGGCCAGTCATGTGTCTCTGTTGACTTGTTGTTAAGGTGTGGTACTGCTTGTTATGGTTTTGAGATCTGAGAGTGAAACTGTAGTGAAATAAAGAACAGCTGCAATTAAATTTTTTGTGTGAAGCATTTTCAAGGAAAAAGAAACAAAAAGACAACATTTATAAAAAACAGAAATCAATATCACAATATAATTACGCTTGTTCTGAGGTTTGTTATATTCAGTTTTTAGATCTTGTAAATTTGTGGTTGAAGTTTCTGTATTAGAGAATTTAATTAAACCATTGGTACAAAGCATGCAAGATTTAGTCTTTTTATATAGTTTTATGTTTTTGAATTTTATAATAATTTGCTAAGTCAATTTATGTGATACAACAATCGTACGAACTGCAGCTGATTTGAATATGCTGGGATGTGTATTTATTTGTTAGGTATGCTAATCTTACACTGAGGTTAAAAAAGGTTAATTGATGAGTTCATTGATGAGCTCTCTATATAAGTATGAGTAGCCGCCACCCACAGTTTGAGTGACCCTTCCCCTCATAGCTCATTGGATTAGCCAGCGTATCACATTTTGAGCCTTTTGGGAAATATCAATTTCAGCCCAGAAACATTGGAATCATTACACTCTAATTTTAACAAACCTCACTAGAGAATTTGGCAGAATCATAAAAGTATTGACAAATGAAAATAATAGGGGACAATTAATCTTTTCTTATACATTAGCAATACATTTAAACTTTCTGAGTCAGTCTTTCAAGAGAGTGTAGTATTTACTGTAGTGAACAAAAGAAATTACCTCCAAAAGAAAAATGCAGATGGAACTCTATATCGATTGTTATGGTTTACATGTAAATCTCAGATTAGGACATCAACAGTTGATTTATATTTAACATATTCCAGTAACTGTTCTGTCAAGATGTATCTAATTACCAATAAACCAAATAAAACATCCTCTAATGAAAACCATATTTGATCATTTCATTTGCATAGTTTCCTCTGAATACACAGTTATGCACATCATTGCGGCTCTAGGAAAAGCTGCTGGATTCGGTGGAAACTGCCATCTCAACAGCATTACCCCTGGGTCTGCTTTTCCATGAACCCCTGTCTCCCCTGTCTGAGCGGAGCAGGGAAAGCCAAGAGTCTACAGCCAACAGACTAAGTGAGAGTGTGTATTTGACTGTTTACAGTTTGCAGAAATGGCAGCTTTTCAAATCAATACAGATACGAAACATGACTAATATCCCTGCTGATTTCTGGGGTTTTTTCTCCCTCCTGTCCCAATTATTCCAGTCTGTTGGACTGCAAATAACAGGGCCATCAAACTTCAGCTGTGAACTTTAAATGCTGTATAAGGAGAAAAAGCTCTAGAGAATCAGACTGTCATTTTTCATTTGAGCACTTAAAACAAATTTTCTTTATCACTTCCTGGAAGTCCATGAGCTGTTCCATGTACCACTGTAAAAACCAGAAGAAAAAAGGATCAACCTGTTGGAAGATAATTGATCTTAATAAAAAAAGTTTTCACCACAGCTACTGTAAATATAGTGGATGACTGGGAGGAAATGATTCACAGCAACAGATAATATTTTTTTCATCATCCAAATGATTTTCAAGGTAGGTTTGTAATGCTACAATACAAATTATTTCCAAATGTGGTTTCTGTGATCTGATTGCAAATTATTTTGCTTTGTGTTCACTTGTGATTGAACCACCCAAATCAGATACCATGTTTAAATTCTGTCATAGATCAGGTTTTTACTCAAAACAAAAGCAAATGAGCATCAAATGCTAAGTTAGTGTTCTACAGGTACAACCTTGCAAGGACAACCTGAGACTGAGGCAAGAAAGTTTGTTAAACAGAATTACACTGGTCAATTTAAACCATCAAATATAGACAAAAGTGAGTTTGTTTATAAATTGGGGGACGTGCCAAAGTTTTGTTGGTGTTGATTTTCAACACATCTGCCAAGACCTCCTAAGCCCACACAGTCAGTGGTGACAGAAGCCCAGAGATTAACCATTTTACCACCTTTTGTGGGAAGCTAAATAGGCCCCCCAGCCTCAGGGAATATGGGGGTGAAAGGGTTATGTAACTGAAGTAATGACAAGTTTAGAAACCAAAGGGTTTCAGCACCACTCTGGTAAAACCAGGATTTCATTGTACATTTAAGTTGTACACTGTAAAATGATAGTCAATGCAGTGGAGTCCAGATGGTTGTAGCACATCTGGCCAGTAATCGCCTTTTTATACAGTATGTGTTTAAGAGCTTAACAATATTTTCAGTGTGGGAGAGATGCTTTTCATTGTGTCCTAAACAGATGTAATAAAATAAAGCAACAAGATGTAAAACCCATCTCTTATTCATGTTAATCTGAGCATTTGTCCTAAGCACCCACAACAAGAGGCTTGGCACGTTGTTAGTCAGATGATTTATTTTTGAGTCGCTCTGGGTAGACCCGTCCACAGTGACATCCTATTGGTCCAAATTCTCATTCTACATATCTGCATTTTAAACATCAACCAGGCCAAATCATTTAAAAACATCACTATCAAAGTAAATGCAGAGTGGATGCCCATATGTTTTTAGGCCAATAAAAATTATATTATGCATAAAATCATAGCATGTAAATGTAAAACGTTGATATTTAAAACGATGCAGACTCTGAAACAATCTGATCAGATAGTAACATTGGAACATTGTGCTGTTTTCATTTGGTTTTATTTGTTTTAGTCTACTGTAATATTTATCAGTATTACCCATCACTCATGTTTACAAGTCGGGAAATCTGATCCGTCTACATTCACGAGAATGTAGACTAAGAATTCACAAGAATTTGACTAACATCTGTCTGAGCAGAATTCTGCTTATTCTTCTTTCCACAAGGGATAAAGCTGCCTTAGATTCAGTTCTGAAGTAGCGAGATAACAGCACACCAGAAAACAGAAAAACATGATAAAGAATGTTTTGATTGGCTCCCAGGGTTGTGCTGAAAATAGAGTTTGGAGGGAGAGCACAGGGGTGACAAGCCTTTGTTACAGAGACGTGTGTTGGAGAGTTCTCTACCCAGCGGTCTGTCTTGTAGGGAATGAATCTGCTCTCCACAATGGAACTTCTGAACAAGAAGCCTTTATTGCTCACTGGCCTGATGGATCTCAAGGGGGTAATCATAGCGGTGCAGACCCTTCAAATTGCAATGAACACAATTTCACAAATTTCCCCTTGGAAACTCGACGTAAGCCCCCTCCCCATGAGAAAAAGCTTGAGTTTTCACAAACAATTACTCGCTGAACAGTGAGAAATGAGTAATTATTTTATTGGCCAGATGACCACAGACCCACTTCAACATCTGTTGCGGCAATGCCATAGACATTCAAATAATATAAAAAAAATGAAATTGAATTCATGAGAAATTATATCATTAGGCAACATGCAGCATGGCAATATTAAAAGTGTATATTCACATCCTGTCAACCAGAATGTGTCAGCTGTCCAGAACCAGCACTGAACCCATGCATATTGAATCTACCAGACTAACATTGGCTAAGCTAGAGTCTAGACTACAGACTCAATGTTGTATGTGCTCTATATACCTCCAGTACTTTACTTTATTGTTCTCCATCACTCCTTCCAAGATCTTCCCTGTACTCCCTCATCTCCATCATCACTCTCCTATAATCCATGACCACACTACTTTCTTGGATCTCTCTATGGTCAGCAGCAACTGATGTGTGTGACCATTCTCCTGTGGACTCTATCATCTTCATAGTTCCTTACAAAGATAAGAGTATATTTATCATTACAAATGCCATCTGCAAAAGAAAAACAATGTTCTTCTCTCAAATGCTGGCATGGATCCCATTTTTCTAATGACCATATCTCCTTAGAGGGCCATTGATTAAGCATTACAGGAACCACTGTGTTATTGGATTAGAAAACCATACAAAATGGAACATTTCACCAGGAATAATTTCCTGAAATTTCTCTGTTGCTGCATTTATTAATGACTATCAAAATATATTAGATATTTTTATTCTATTTTTCATTTTATATTGAATTAGTGTAAACTGGTGTGCTTGGGGAAGCACTTCATCAGTAATGTCAGTAATTTGTCCTGTCTTCACACATCATGATAAGGGTGGGTGAAAAAGTGAGCAAACAGAACAGTTATTTAGGCCATGACAGACAGCCCAGTCTCCTGAGGCAGCTGATTGGGTCCTTTCGTGCTCCTTTGGACTTGCAGCTGACCAGTTTGACTGGCATGTTTTATATTGGTTCTGAAGAACCCAAATACTGAATCAGTAAACGGTTGTCTGTTTGCTAATTTTATTATGGTGTGAGGATGTCATGCAATTTAACAGCGAAAAAGTAAAAACAAAAAATGCTTTCATTAATAATAACATCTTGGTGATTTTAAGAGTTCTCTACAATTGAATCAAGTACTAGTTAAACATGCTGCAAACTATAATTAAATATTAGCAATATGTTGCATCAAATGTATTAAATGAGAATATTTTAAATGACAGTCAACAGAGAAATATGCTTTTTGAGTTCATATGATGCATAATGATGTCAGGTGTTGAAAAAGAGAATGTTTAGATATTAAAGCAACATCGTAGCAAAGTCTCTGCCTTTAAGAAAGTCTCTGAACCCAGCGACCATCTTTGCAACTTCTTCTGACAGCTATTTTAGTCCTACAAGAACAAGCTTATCTACTTAAATGCTTGAAGACAGATATCTCTAAAATGGCCAGCTAAGGTTACAATAAAACAATATATTTTTGACCAACTATGACACTGTTAGTCCTAAAATCTTTGACCACAGTAACACTTTGTTTTGGAAAAAAATAAGATTGCTCTGCTATTATGTCTATTCATCTTACTAAAACGTTACTGTTAAATCATGATAATCGATTTTATTTACCTCCACCACCTTTTGCTGTATGTTCCCAGGGCCACACGCTGTTCTGTTGTGTCTAGGTTTCACCAGTATTCCACATCACATAGACATTAAAGGGGGAGAGTAGAGAAGGTTTACTAGAGGTTTCTGGTGAGGTTCCAAAAAATTAACCTGGACTTACAAAGATTCTGCTCTCGGCTCTGCACTCAAGATGATTATTAAGGCATGTTACAGCAAAATCTAATTTCCTACAAAGTCTGAATTAGTTTTTAACTGCATGACTGGTAATCTTCAACACCCCAACCTTTGACTCATTCATCTTTGCTTTTAAATGCTTTTATGAGAAATATCTTAAAGAATGCATTTATCAAATGCTTTAATATGAAATATTCCTTGAAATATTTTAATCTTCCATTTTGATGTCATAGTTAATCTTGATGTTTCGTCACACAAAGTTCCTGACATATATGTGACCCCTTCCCCCCGCCCCCAAAATTACAGTCATCTCATTTCCCAGAACTGGGCCTGATAATTCGTAAGGAAGTTGGCTTACTGCATAATTCTCGAAATATCCTGTCCAGTCATCTTGCATTTTGCCAGGTCTGTACTGGCTTATTGTGATGCTCCATTACTTCACCCCAAATTTCAGCTGGAGCATGAAGATGCAAGACCGTATTATATTAATTCCATGTTGTTCTATGACTTGCTGTGGGCAACTTTCCGATGTGCTGCTGTCAAATATTACAAAGGCTCCACCCACACCTGTTTATACAACATTAGCCTGCGTCCATCCTAACCATCCATCCATTCATCCATCCGTCCATCCATCCATCCATCCATCCATCCATCCATGGTATTTTTCATCATTCATCTCTACACTCCAGGGGGCTTTTCCTTACGTTTCTCGATACTGTATGTCAAAACTAAGGGTCCACATCATGTAAGTGCCCTCATACAGCACAGTCCTTCAAGCCTCTGACCACGGGGACCCACAGAGAGCAGCAGACACATCTGGAACTGTTTATCTATCCAGTCTGTTACAATAGAGGCAGCATGAATGTAGGTCAGCTTAAGAAGAGGTGAAAGGCTCAGTGTTTCTAACTGATAGTAACACAAGCATGGCTCTGCACCCATCTATCTGCAGACGCACTGTCTCTGAGTGAATGCGTCTCTCCTCACCAGATGCCGAATACAGTCATGGAGCAGACTGACCTAATGCTGGAGACACCATGACCAGGGGTACAAAGTGACCACAAAACTGAATGGAAATTCAAAACCTAACTGTTTCTTTTTTTGAAGATCAGGTGTGGGGTGAAAAAGCTTGTTTTTGACATGCTGGTCTTCATTTCATTTCTGTCTGCTGCCGTCTGCTGCTCGGCAAATAATATATGGATTAGGAAAATGCAAACATGACAAGAGAACGTCATCAAAAACATTTTGGGGTGACAATGGAAAAGACATACATTATTCCTAGAAAACCTTCTAAGCACACATAACCCTATAATTTGATGGCCATCGTTTATCCAAAGACACTCAGTTCTGGATTTCAAGACACACTAATCCTATAAGTGTTCCATTAATGGTTTCATGCATTTATTCGTAGAAGACAGCCTGATTTGTACCATATTTAGTGCATTGATGGAGTATTGCCTTATACTGTAGTACCAGGAAGTTGGGTTCTCAGAGATTAGTAGACTCCCACTTAAAGTCTGTCTGCGTCAGACCTCTCCAAAGAATACGCACTTCACACACAGCCTGACTCATGAACAATGCATGTCTCTTTATGATTAAGCTCAATTTTATGCAGCCAATATGATTTATTATTTGGTAAGTGCAAAGCATTACTTTGCCAGAGCTTTGCTTTGGGAATACAATGCACCCGACCATTCTGAACCAATTAACGGCAGGGTGGGGGTAACTACAACAGTGCTGTACAATACAGCACATCTGTTGGTAATATAGCCACAACCGTATAAAATAAATCAAAGCTCTCCTGTTTTGGGGGACATTTGTGTCCTTTAGGAACAATTGTATAAGCACCGTGCCAAAAATTACGGAAAATATAAACGGATTCTCTTTCTTGATGTCTCAGACATGATCATTATTGGTTGGAGTGTGTTGTCAGAGACTACGCTATTTCAATTAAAAGTTTAAATTATAATAAAACTTAGCGTTGGACAGTTCTGTGTCAATCAATGTCACAGTTCAAACAGTCAGTCCTGGCAACAGCAGAACTGGAAACTGAGACTCTGACTTAAATGCAGTGGTGGTTCTAGGGTCAGTGCATATATTTGGAATTTGGAATATTATATACTTTAAAATAAATGTTGAAACCTTACAGCTCCTACAGCCCTTACAGCATCTTACAGCTATTACTGGAGATAAACCTAAAAAGGTCCCACTATGGCCTTAGCTTCAGAAATGCCAAAATTTTACTCCAAAAAGCATGTTTTCTTTAAAGAAATAACAGAGATGTTTGTTTCTGTAGTCTGATGTACATTTATTATATAAAGGTTAAAGTTATTTACTAAAGGTTTTTAGCTTTGTTTAAAGTTCTTTAACTAGGTTCTGTAGAAAGTAAGACACCTAAAAATGAGTTTCGTTGCAGAATAAATTATAGTTTACTGCTGAGCTTACGAACAATATTACATATTACATATAACAATATTATTATTGCAGATTGTAGCTCTGTTTTTTATTTGCAACCAAAATGCATTGACATAAAAATTTTATGAAAGAAACAAGGTATTAAAAATAAAGACGTTAAAACATTACCGGGAAGCTTACCCCATAGCTGCACACTTAGGTTTCAAAGCAAATGACTTAACTAAATCAGAGACGCAAGACAGCATGATGCTTAAATTCATTTAGAAAAATTGGTCAGGATTGAGTAAAGAAGCGTCTCATTTGCTCCTGGAAGTGAGAGTCTGAATTATCTGTTCTTTTCTTCACAAATTGGTGTCATTAAAACCAAAGATTTGCAAATGAATCATTCAGAGCTTTTTGAAAATGGGTTTGACTGATTTAAAGGAACCGACACACACATAAAGATTTGTTAGCATATGAAAACATCATCTAGACAGTTTTTCATTGGATTTAAAAACTTATGTAGCCTAAAATAGTTCAGTTATTATTAAACTTTATATTCCTAAATGTAACAATAAAAATCCTGATGTATTCTTCAGAGAGGCTGGACTGCATAAGGTAATCCCTGCTCAATAATCATGGAAATCAGTGAAAAAACAGAACTGTACTTTGGTGGTATAAAATTAACCAGCAGCAAACAGAGTAATATTGATGAATAGATTTAAAGTTTATTTGGACCCATGACCAAAGACTCAGACGTGACTCAGACTCCACCTCAGGGACTTGTGAACATATCTGGGCATCAGTTCTGTATACAATGACACTGAATCACTGTGCACCACCAAATGAGAGCTGTTTATGTCACAAGTCAAGCGTT
This sequence comes from Ambastaia sidthimunki, assembly GCA_036877625.1. Classification (NCBI taxonomy): domain Eukaryota; kingdom Metazoa; phylum Chordata; class Actinopteri; order Cypriniformes; family Botiidae; genus Ambastaia; species Ambastaia sidthimunki. The sequence continues at coordinate 12,818 of JAZGTK010002463.1, read as the reverse complement.
TACCATAAATCTTTTTTTAACCTCTAAACAGAGGAATTGGCAGTTGCCTTGCAAAACAAAACACTCATGTGAACTTCATTGGCTGTTTTTGTTGCCTTAAACTCCATCACGTTAATCTGACCCTCAAATTACTTTTTGAGTTCTTTGATAAATGAATGCATTCACATGAACAATAAACCACACACAACAGTTTACTATTTAATTCCCCAGCTAACATATCAAATCCACGGGGCAGCAATTGTGTTTGATTGCAATTAGACTTTTTTAGCGCCATTTCTTTCACCTCATGTAATAAATGAATCTCTTAGGCCTCTATTGCCCTCATTCATGGTAATTAAGCTGGATTCCAGGGTTTTGTATTTCTACTCCAAAGGCAGCACGAGGTCACTCGTAGCGCAGGAAAGGCAGGAAAAGAGTACAAGCATGCCTGTCATGGAGCAACATCCTCCCTGCTAAGACCATAGAGACCTACAGAAGCCATAGATGTCAGGAACGAAAGTGCTGAGGTGCTTTAGTCAAGGGCAAGTTCAGACTCCACTGTAAGTATCATGAATGTTAAATTCAGATGGTCCCCTGATTTCTATCAACAGTTTTTTCTGTCACTAACTTTCATTTGTTATATAAACATGGTTATCTTAGAATTTTTGGGTTGCTTATTCTTATAATGGATGTCAATGGAGACTGGGCAGTGAAAAAGCCAGAGATATTCTTAAAATACCCATTTTTGTGTTTCACAGAAAGAAAATCCAGGCCTGCAAAAATGGGTTTGGAACAACATTAGAGTGAGTAAATTATGACAGATTTTTCAATTTTGGGTAAATTAATCTATAATGTCTTATTTAAGAAAAACAAATAACTAAAATAGGCAATAATAGTAAAATTAATTAAGACATTTTCTTTAAAGTACATAATTGTTAGAAGAAAATGACCATAATATAGTCACCAGGTTCTCTGGTCAAAAGTTAATCATCACTAAATAGTTTGTTCATTTGTTCGGGAACAAAAAGTGACTGACTGCACAATTACTTTTAAAAGCTAAATCACATGTTTAAGTGGATTAAAACATTTTGTTGATTTAAAAGCATTAGAGAGAGGAGATTCCTGTATGGTATGTGGGTTCATAAACCCTGTAGCAGAGTGGAAGGCTAATTTATCTGTCCTTTATCACGACTATGTAATCACATAAGAAATCCTCATAAGCTCACATATGGAGGAAACCTCCATTGAAATTAAAGGCAATCACCATAATTGCCTTGCCAAGCTATTACTGTAAGTAAGTGTGGTAAAAACTAAGCACAGATGGGAGGTTCTAAACCCTGGAGATGCTTAGATGTAGCCCTGGGCCCTTCTGAAGAAAAGTTCCCCATTTATTCAGCCATTACATGAACGTCTGAACTCATGAAGGTTTCCCTGTGAGGAAGCATTGTGCCCCAAATAACCCCCCCCCATCCCAAAATGTTTTAGGGGTTCTCCACTATTCAATTATAGAACAAGATTAAAGACATGCAGGTAAATAATTTTTTTTTTCCTCCTTACTATGGGCTAAAATGAGTGTGAGTTGAGTGTGTGTTCAATTTGACTAAACTCATGAGGACCAAATATAGCGAAAAATTAATTAAAAATTTGGTATTTGACAATATCTGTAGCGTAAATCAGAAAAGTCATTTTTCTTTAAATGTAAAATATTAATACGTTTTTTGAACAGTTAGATTCAAAGGTAAGGTATAGTATAAAAACTATTTTGTCTATTAGATGTTCTCATTAATAGAATTTCTAAGTGTATGTTATCTTAAATACAACTCTACAGTACAATAAATATTAGCACATCTGTATTTTACAGTATTTGCCAGTGTGTGAGATGGCTTTTGATTGATCTGAGTGCCAATTCATAATTGTTTGTTTTACTTTCTCCTGCTGAAGCAACAGATGTGGTTAGATGTTTGTAATCTTGCCTGTGCTTTTGAAGACCCAGAGGCTGTGGAAGAACTGAGAGGAAGTATCCTGACTAGTACCAGATTTAAACATCTGGGAAGGGTGAGTAACATGGGCCATCACTCTAGCTGGCTTGGTAATATTGCACACATTGGTTGTGTAGGCCTACTTTTAACTGACTAGTGCATAGTCTGGGTGTGTAATCAACTATGCAAGCCACAGTATTCTAGTTCTTGTGGTTGGACCACCAGGTCACATAGTTTAGTTTATAACTCAAGATTCCTTTCTGATTTACACATACTTTCGGCATTCAGGAAAGTTTTCCTGGCTTTATACCTACTATCTCACCCTTTTTAATGTAGACTTTTCATCATAATATGCCTTTATGACACACCTTATTGGGTATTTTGTAACGGATAATTTACCTCCCACTTGCATTACACTGTATGCCATATTTTCATCCAAAAAAGTGACAGTTCATGCTCTGAACTAGTATCTTAGTCAATGTTGACACATTGCACAGCAGTGGGAAAGAACACACATTACTTTCATATCCTGTGTTTAGTCTTGCATGTGTAGTCTAAACCAGGTTGGTCCTGACCCTGAAAACTCAGCTCTCACAGGTGCACACTGAACACATCACATCCTCTCAGGATACTGCCACCATATCTGTAATTACATGACAGCCAGTGTTTCATTGGCTGTTTAACATCAGACCAATGGCAGTTACACCATCTTCTGACCCGCAGACTAACCCTTGTTATCACAGAGAAACTTACCTTATTACATTCACACTTTATTAGCAGAGCATGTCAAGCCAAATCTCACGTGGCACAAGGATTAAAGTTAATATTTGAGGCTTTATCAGTAATTAGCCAAAACATTTCACGTTACACAGACACCCGCTGTTTCTTAAATAGTAAACACTGTTTATCTCACCAAGCAGTTCCATATTTTGTAAACCCTCTTTATGGAACAAATTCACAATTGCTGGTTTACTGTGTTTTTAAACATTTTCTTAAACGTATATATCAATATGTTATGAAACAGATTAAAATTAATTGAAATTTAAAATGAAAATTATACAAAGAAAAGAGACATAATAATCAACATTTGAAACATGTTGTCTCACTCTGCTGTGTATATATAGAGAGAGAGTAAGTGTTCTGAGACAGGCAGTTTCCACTCTCATCTGTTTTATTTAGATACACTGTCTTTCTCAAACAGGAAATAAAGAAGCAACCCACTAACTGGGGCTGTGGTATTAGTGTGCAACTGACTTTTGGGTACCAGCAGGCTAGACATGTACTGGCAGGGTAGAAGGACTGCAGCCACAGTACTCACTGAAGCGAAAACTCAGCTTGGAGAAGCCATGGAGAAAGACTTTTGTTTGGCGTCAAAAAATTCTGGCAAACCTGAATTCTGGCAAATCACACAACCTGGGGCAGAAAAGCATAGGTTGATCCAGGCAGTTTTAGGCCGGGATGGGAACCTGCTGACCTTTCCTGGTGATGTAGTTTGTAGCTGGTGAGGACACATCCTCACAATATGAGGCAGGACTGGAGGACCATCTATTCGGTGGAGGTCACTGAGGTAGTTAGAAAGCTGTGAAGTGCAAGGCTGCTATATATGGATGATGTTGTGCTGACCACATCGAACTGTGACCTCAGGCACAGGGTGTGAAGCTCCAGGAAACCTGAAAGGAGCCAGCAGAGGTGGTTCGAGCATCTGACAAGACTAGCATTTGGACGAAATTGAAATTTAAGTCTCATTGAAATCATTGTAAAAACTACACACACACACTGAGGACCAAAAGCATTTAGGAAGTAAGAAAGTTAACTATGAGTTCAGTTTTAACGTGCTATTGTAGGTTGGGGTTGTTAGGCTGGGGGGAGGGTTGTTTGGTTAGCAAGATTAGAAAAATTGCTAATACAAATTAGCAGAAAGTGCTACGTGTACAGAGACATGCATACGAGTTCATAGCTTCTGTTCTTATCGTTATATCTGTATTCATTGTTCCCTCTTAATTGTTTCCAGGTTTCTGATTTCATGAAGTCATTAGTTCTTGGGTATGTATATATATCCTCATCCATGCTGGTGTGTGTGTTTTAAGCTGTCTTCAACCTCCTAATGCCACTACTACATTTTCACAGGCGGCCATTTGGTTTACTTGTGCATTTAGCAATACTGTTGCGCCAGCTGACCTACTGACCCACAATCAAGCTGTAGCGCTGTCAAAGACACCCTGCAATTCTTCTGTTTAACGTCATACAGTCCATTGCCATTATTTTTTCAAACGCTGTCCAAATTCTAACACCCAGATGTCACTTATTGGCTTTTGTGCTTTTGTTTAAATGGACTATTTCACCTAACTTAACATTTCTTACAGATATTATAAAGCTCTATTTCCATCTCATCCATCCAGTACTAAAGCAATATCACAAGTGATTACGGGTGTTTATATCTGCATAGCTGTGATTCAGTCTAACTGGTCTAGTTCAGCAGCTGGGTCAACACCTAACACACTCTATATATATGGAGCCAGTTAAAAATGGTTCTGGCACTGGTGGCCTAATACAGTAAATATATAATAGCCAAAGACATAACTGCACAACAATTTTTGCATGTTTTATGAAATGTGTTTAAGTGTAAAATGTGTAAAAATCCTTGAGTATGTGTTTGTTTCAGGTTGGTCCTTGGTTTATTTTTCTATTTTCTGTGTCTGTGTGTGTGTGTGTGTGTGTGTGTGTGTGTGTGTGTGTGTGTGTGTGTGTGGGTCAGGAGGAGGCCATGAAATCGCATGCTGCAGTAACTCAGCTGAGCCACAGGAAGAGGTGATGCTACTAGCACACAGCATGTGGTACATGCAGCTCAATCACTTATTTTACAGAAACCAGTGCTGGTAACAGTGCAGAGTTAAAAGGCCTCACACGGTATGTACAAAACTTTGGCATTAACAACAACCGGGATGGGAAAATTATTCAATTTTATGAAACTCTATTTAACCATAACTCTTTATTTTAATGTTCCTACTCCTCCAAACTCACTGGCTATTTTGCTTCTGCAGAATCAGACTAGAAACTCCAGCAGCCCCAGGGTTGATTACATCACCTTTGGGGAGGTGTAACGATAATGACCTAAAATGAAAAACCAATGTTAAGGGTACTGAACACAGTTAACGACATCTGGAAAATTTTGAGCACGGGAGCATACGGTAGTTGACCAATGGGGCGACGGGGAGTGTAACATTGAACCTTTGAAGTCTTCTCGCCTTCGTTTGACAAATCAGAGCAACTTCCTTAGTTCATCCCTTTTCCTGTAGTTCTGTTCCTCCACAGCTGTGCAGAAATGATGGGCAAATCTCCATACAGCTGCCCACATAAGAATATACTACACAATGCACATATACATCCCGCTACAGTAGGTGCATTTCATCCCACCAGGAAAAACGTTTTTTCTGTTTTTGCAACAATTATCTATTGTAAAATGAGACAAAATTACATGGTGCCGCATGCTGCAAATGATTACTTTATTGTTCCGGGCTTAGCCTAAATAAACATATTTTAATACATTTACTGTTAAGTAATTAGCTCAGTATTAAAGGTAAAGGTCAATCTAGATCATATTTTTAAAATATCACTTTTCATGTTTAAAATGAAGCTATTCTTCTTTTAAAAAAGGATAAAAATTATAGTGTATTAACACACAATTCACTAAATGAAAAATTATGCAATTTTCCATCTTGTGGGTTGCAACAGACCAGAAATCTGGCATATTTTAGTGAGACTGTTGAGCATCGCTTCACATACACTAATCCAGGCACCTGGATCACTTCTTTAAATGCCGAAGGGCAGTCAGCTACGCAGCACATCTGGATATACAGTATGCCTGGTTATAATGCTCTGCTCCATCGTTTGATCATCATTTGATGAATTACAGGTGCCAATCATCATTTTTTGTGTGTTTGTTCCAGAAAGAATGACAGTGACTCAAATTAAATGCTCAGAGTCCAACATGCATTTTATATTTACTGACTGCATTCCAGATGCTTCATGAATAAGAAAAGGGTTTGCATTAAATCTACTGTAGATGCTAAAAGACATAAACGTTTAGTAAATTTACCCCTAAATGTACTATATAATCAAAATCTAGAGCCAAAATTGTGAGTAGTATCCAGTATGAACATTCTTATAGACAGTGTCAAAAGCACAAAATATAATTTATGAGGCAGATTTATAAGTTTCATAAAGGAGTACACATTGGCTATATCTCAAAACCTACTAGGCTGACTCACTATATTGCAAACTAACTCATGCACAGAGATGAGCTGGCCTCAGGGAGCCCTGGTACTTTTCCTGGTGGGTCAGCTTATAGGCTAGTTGTCAAAACAGAGTTAAACATACAAAGTCAAAACACAAAGATTTAAAGGAATAATTCCCAAAATCATAATGAATCTCCAGGCAGAGCCGCACAAAAAATAATTAAAATTAAATATTTAATTTAAACATACAATGCAAAAGAAATGAAGTAGTTCCCCAATATCAAAACCCATTATTTACACACCCAGTTGTTGTTCCAAACCTATGTGATTTTCTTCTCTACCATGAAGGTGAATTTTTTGAAGAACATTTTTTATATAATGGGAGTAAATGGAAGCTGTTCAGTCGGCCAAAACCAGCACCATGAAGGTTTCATACTGTATTTCAAAGTCTTCTAAAGCCATAAGAAGCCTAATGTGAGAAACAGACTGAAATTTAAGTAACAAAGTTACTGAACAATGGAATAAAACTGACAAGACCTCTTTGCTGTCAGACTAATTTAATCTCTGATGTGAGTAGAAATGTCTTTTTAGGATTTCAATATAAAGTCTTAAATTTGAATTTATAACATCTATTTAAATGTTGTTTGGAGCACAAATACAGGTGAATATTTGATTCACACTGGATTGTAGAGACAGGCCTTATCATTCTTATGGTTTTGGTTTCATGCCAGAATGATTACATTAGAACGTACATAATAAAGGTAAAAAGAGCAAAGTGCAAGTGTCATTGTGGGATAGACATTTTTCAGGAAATATATAGGCAATCTAGTCAAATTCATGTTATAATCTCATTTTTTTTCAACAGTAAATGGTTGTGACAAAAAAATAATTATTGATTTCTTTTCCAGGCATTCTGTTCCTAGAAAAACCTGCATTTTTGTTCCCTCAAAAAATAATTCCGTCCAGTTGTCCAGCTAACCAGATGTCATGCAGGAAAAACTGCATGTCACATTTGGTTGCAAATACAAATGTTCTCTTTTTAAATATGCAAATATAATTCCATAACCTTTTATCTTAAATAAAAGCCTTTTGATGACTAGACAGGATTTTCCATCTTTTCTGCATGTGTTCCTCATGAGCTGAATAATATAATTCATTAATGTGCTTCCTTGTCGTGCATTCCAAACAACTGTCATCAACAAAACCCTACTGACATTCCTATTGACATGGGATTGAGTGAGTGTGTGGATGAGTGTGTGTGTGTGTGTGTGTGTGGGTGGGTGGTTAAATGAAGGGGTGGAGGGGTTATATTCACGGTGTGTAAGAGAGACTCACCACAGGCAGTCCAGTCAATTTATACACTCTCTCAGCTGGTGCTGTAAAACTCTCACTTGGATCCACCATTAATCCCGATCCAGGCTGGAGACCCCTGCTCAGTCCCACCCATGTTTCCTCACTCCCCTACAATGATGATCGAGTTTCTGCCCTGGGTGGCCATCCACCCTGAACACATCTGCTGGAGGTTTGTGACACACCACAGGTGAAGAAGAGGCCACATCTACCACTAGAAATACAGAACGAAATGCATAAGATTACTTTATACCCTTTCTTATTTATTTATATCTTACTTTACTGTTTTATTCATGCTTTTATGACATTTAAAACAATGACGTTTCAGTACCCTCTGTCTTACATTACTGGAAAAAAACAGAAGTTCTTAATTCTTTTATTTTGTTGTTGGTTGTCAGGGTACTTGTTAAACATTCTGATGACTGTCACTTGTTTCATGTGAAAGCAGTGGTTGTCCTGACTGTGTTGTAAACAACTCCACTGACGATGCAAGACCGTGGTCATGCAAAGTAGAATAGAACAGCGTCGTCCTTTCATCTGTTTATAGCTCAGACCGTGAGAAGAATGATAGAGATCTTCATTTTGTTTGTAGTTTAATTTAATTTTGAAGATCTGGTCTTCCTACATTACATGTTCTTCTAATAGTTTTTTAGTTTTCTAGATTTTGAATGCGGCTGTTCCCTCCCACTGCATGTGAACGTTTTCTAGAGGATTAAGAGATAGTAATAAAAGCCCTAAAGATATATGATGTCACAGAAGTACAGTTGAGATCCCACCATGAGCATTAATTATCCAATTTGACCACCCTCCTGTACACAGCATGCTCTTATTTGTCAGTGCATTTCTTGGGTGGTGATTACTCAATTGCCTTTGGCGGATGCCGATCACGGAACCTTGTGCCTTCCCTGTTTGCTCCCCCAAAAGATGAAAACATTCCCTACTGACTGAAGTGACAAGCAGATTCACTTGGGTTTTTCCATTTAAAATTAATGTTTTTATGAAACCAGCTTAAAAACATGATGCTCTGGGTGCTCAGAGACAACACTGCCCATTTTTGTGGTTATGGGAGTGTAAATTATTCATGTTAAATTCCCACTTGAGAAACTTTTGGTTCTTTTTTCTTGTTTTTCTTTCTGTTGGATACTAGTATTGGGTTTTTCCGGGATTGACTAGTTACCCCACCAATTCATAATTAATATTGCATGGTTTTCAAACAAATCAATTTTTGGGCAACTTGTTTCAATTAATCCGACATCTTCAACTGGAAATTAGCAAGTTATAAAACAAAACAAACAGTCAAAATTGGATTTTTTTTTTGCAAAATTCCCATTGTGGCAAGTTAAGAATCAAAATAAAAAACGTACAAACAACCAATGTAAGCTATCTATATGATATCATATAGACATGTCTATCACTTCTGCTGATAGACATGTCTGTCTCACTGGAAAATACTACTGTTGTTCTGTAGATAACAATGTGGGCAGAGGGGCTGTCAGTGTGGGGGCAGAGGGTTTGGTGGCCACTGAGGCTTTTTAATAGGATCATAAAGTTTCTCTGACTTGAAAAACGACCCAAATTAAAAGGGCATAACAAAATGAAGTAAAGTGAAACGATGTTTAGGGCTTCCTTATTCAAACAGATTTTTTGGTGAACACACACAAGATTCAAGTTTTAATATGTGCACAGATGTCAGTTCTGCTTAGAAACCGCTCAGATCACCTTTTACCCAGTTCTCACTGTTTTTTGGACCATCTGTGCTTCATCTTACAAAGCGTAGCAGAAAATCCCTCCAGCAGAATAATGGAGTGCAGTTTGGTCGTCTTTGTGCAAATTCAAAAAGCCAGAGTTTGTTTTTTGTCACTGTTTGTTCTGCGTCAAGCAGTGGTGCCAGGGGACGTGCTCTGACCATGGCAAACAGGGAGAGTAACAGCACAGGAAAGCACTTTAATCCTCAGCATGAGGCATCAATGGTTGGCACATGCCCTTTGAATTATAGTTATGGGCATTACTCCATATACTGTATATATTCCAGGGTGCCTGAAGTGGAAACAGAAAATTTGATTACTGGAATAAAGCATATTAAACTTCACACACAGAGTCCCAGTGGATTACATGACAAAAAATAGAGACATACTGTACATTAAACAAAACACTGTGTGTTTTGCATGCATTTTGTTTTTTTAAGGTGATGTTGTTTGTAGTTCGAGGTATTTTTATGTAAAGTGCATTTTACATGTTTGGATAGACATGCAACCAACATAAACTTATATCAGTGACTAACAGCATCTACAACATACAGCATTTGTAGGCAGGTGACAGAGTTTAATACTCAAGACATGCCAAAGAAAATGGTTCCTGCAGCATCTCTGTCTGCCATTGCTCATTCAAAAGCCTCAACCAAACGCTTGACCAATCAAAAACATCACTTTAGAATTAGTAATGAGGACCTGAGTTGTTTCTATGCAGTTTAACAAGAGTATATTGTGTGTGAGTGAGTGGGCAAATTGGATTACCTGCGTATGCTTTGATTCTTATCTGTGTCGGGCAGTAATGTCACTCAGCAGGGAGATTATAGGGAGAAAATATTTTTTGAAATAAAATAGCTCTTCAGGAGTTAATCTGTTTTACTGAATAAGTAGTGGGGTAGCTCTGACAACAGAGTTTTGTATGAGAGAGCCAATGTGTGCTTGCTCCCAGCGATAAAGGGGAAAGAAAAATCATTAACTTCCAAAAACATGATCTTTGCTAGAGGCAAAATCACACAATCCTTTGCCCTGAGTAAAATCTGACACTGACAAAGTTTACAAAAACCTCTAGGTAGGAATATCTTTTAAGACAATACCAGCTGAAAAAAGTACCTGGAATAACATTATGTAGGATTGTCTCAGTGACTGGTTCTCAAGCCCTGAACAAATAGAAACGCCCTGATGTTATAACATTTCACCTAAGAGTTAGATTATGTTTTGTTTTCTGACTATGAATTCAAGTTTTGTATTTCAAGTTTAAGATGTAGCTTGTGTAATCAAACACAAATGCCATCATGTCTTGCTGTACAAACTGTGTCGCCACCTCAATGCCAAAATGGTCCTTTCATCTTATCTGCTGTCGAGAAGAAAAGTCCTTCAGGGCAAGTTTGGCATCAGAAACAAAGAACCAACAAATGCTTAACGAAACACTCACATCTTTGCCAGTTTTAGGCTTGTTTTCCAAATGCTTAAGAATTAGTACAATCATGAGCTGTAGAAATGCCAGGGGATTTCATGACCTCATTCATGACCAAAACTTAGTTATAGAAGTCTTTCTGTACATACTATCTTTACATTTATTACTGTGCTCTTTGTCCCTATGAAAAATCGTTACTGTAAGCTTTGAACTTCTCTTTTGAAGCTTTGAAATAACTGCCTTCAATTAAAAGCCAAAACCAACAAGTTACATCACAGTGTTCAGTCTATAAACCAAAGCATTGTTTTAGGCAGATTTTAATCTGATTGGAAGGGACGGAGTTCAGGACTTCCTTTCAGCGAACAGAGTTCTATCACAGGTACAGCAAGTGAGAACAAATCCAGATGTGACAGTAACCTCAGCAGCTGGAGTTCCTCTCCTGCATTTTGCTTCAGTCCCTGAGGGATCAGACTCACACTGGGGTGAAATGAGGGCAATCACAAATTATTGGCAGTATGTTAAAATTGCTTCCATGTTCAGGGAAACGAAACAGTCAAACAAAAAAAATGTTATAGCCGTTTAAACGACACAGAGACTTTGAGAGCTTGTTTAGACAAAGTTATTTAAATTCATCAAAATATTTGGCAATAATATTTAATTCATTTTCTCGGTAGTTGCTGCATTTCAGTGACATATATTCATGTCAAGTCAAAATTTGGCAGTTGTTTTAGATGGCTAGTGCTGAAGTACATGTTTATTTGATCAATCCAGAGACTGGAAGATACTATGTAATTTCTATTCACATTCTCTTTGGGTTTTGCTGTGGAGTTGAGAAAACAGGATGAGAGGTTGATTGAGAAGCTCTGGCCTTATTATCAGTGTGTGTCTGTGTGGGTAGAACTGGGGCGCCAGGCGATAGGTGATGAACAGTGAGGCTGTGGGCCCTTGACACTGTTTGGCCCTGAATACTGCTATCTGAAATACTGCCATGTGAATACTGACACATCCCAATATGAGGTTTATGAGGTACTTTTTATGAGGATTTTAAATAGACAAGGAGTTTAAATGTGTGGTGTAAACCTTTACTGTTTTCGGGCCCATACATTAAAATAAGTCATGAGCTCCCAGGAATCTAACCCATAACCTTGGCATTACTAATCTCCTAGTTTAGCTACAGGAATTCTATAGCATAATGACTGCAGTGAAAATGAAGTGATGTAATGAAATGTATATTCTATATCTCTCTGTATAATCTATACTGCATCTCTGTGACACTATACTTTAGTGGATTTCGTCATTAACAAAAAGCAGCTGCTCACTTAATTATAGTTGTTATGCAAACATTTTGGGACATTCAGGCAAACTTGTGAAGTTTGATTTTGCTGCCACTGTGGTTTGGATTATGACGCTGGTGACAGTTGTATTTGCAATTGCACCAATATTTCATTGCCATTCAAGTAAACTTGGACAATGTGAATCCTGATTTGATAATCCCAGCACATTCCAGGTGGTTTTGTGGTGCATTTTGAAATAGTAGCTTCAACTGCTTATCAGACTTCAGTGTCAGTGACAGGGTATTTGGACATGACAAATGACAATTTCCTTTCAAAAAGGGGCCCTTACTAGTGCAACTAAATCACAACAATTCACTGCAAGCAATATTTAAGAACAAAACATCCATCATGTTATAGTGTGATGGAGGTCACAGTTTATATTAGATGCAATTAGTTTGGGGATTTTAATTGTTGTTAATTATGGCTGTTTGTGTATTGCTGTAATTAGTGGTGCTTAACAAGGCCTATTGCTCATATGTAAGTATACAAACTTGTGCATAACTTGTCTGGTTTGGGCTCCACCGTTTGTGCTAAGGACATAAATGACATCTTAATCATACGTTTGTAAGTATTTGGACCTGCAATTTTTGCCTAGAAGACAATAAAATTTCAAAAATGTCCCAAGCCGATTCTAAGTAAAAATTTTAAATGGGGGTACCACCTGAAAGCCACCATAGAAACACTGTATCTATTGTATTGGTAGAATATTGCATTAGCAACATGAAAGTCACAGGTTTGATTCCCAGGGAGCAAATATACTGCAAAATGTATAACAGGAT
>JAZGTK010002462.1:0-28979 GCA_036877625.1 Ambastaia sidthimunki | reverse complement strand
GCTACTTTCATGTTTGTAGATTCGGACACCATAATCTGCAACTCTTGACTGTTCTCCTTTATTCACAGGATGTACGCTCCATATATAAGAGGCACCTCCTGCTAAAGATGACATATTTAAAACTACATATTTTATTTAAATACAGACATAGGCCTACCAAAATAGTAGTGCAAGAAGATAAGATATAAATAAAGTGTCAATACTTGTAATGTTCATGTTACTAAAAAGTGTGGTTATGGGTGTTATTCCAATCATATGGCCAAATGTTAATGTTAAGCCTAGTTGATGTTAAAAGTTCTGTACAGAGTTATGATGATATGAGTAATTGTAGGCTAAATGGCATGACATTTCACATACGTGTAATGTGTGACAAATGTAACCTATAGACTATTTGGTGAAATATAAGAATTATTGCTGCAACAGTGTTTCCCCTTGATATAAAATACTTAAAATACTAATTGATATAGAAGAACTTTGCCACCATTGAGATTCGAACCCGGGACGCTCGCATGACCCTCTGAGGTTATGACCACTCTGCCAACAGCACTTTGCTGTGCCTGTGAAACAATTCCAAGAATGTGATGTAATGGAACCGAATTCTCGCTAAAAATAGCGACGCTTATCGAAGTTAGTGAGGATTTGGAGTTAGCGAGCTTGATGGAATACCCCCCAGATTTTCTTCATTAAACCCAGAGTTTCTTTCAGTCTCCTCCCCTTTTTTCCGCCAACCCTCCAATCACAAGTGGACCCACGAGTATTTATGACATGTTTAATGTTCTGTTTAAATATTTCATTCATTCTTTCGGTACGTTCATTCATTGCAAATATTTCCGTCTTGCAGACTGTTTAAAAGTGAAAATGGCATGTCCATTCATACACAATCCTGTAGACGAGGAGGCTGCATTAAGAGAGACTTACTCTGAGAGACTTAAGAAAGACTTACTCTGAGTAAGTTAAAGTTTAAACTCAGAGTTGGTTGAACCACCTTTCTGAAATGGGCCCAATGACATAAACATGATTCTACCATGTTATTTGGACATGTAAAATAGTAGTCTATGCAGTGGCACCTCAAACATAAGTAAAAAGTAAAGCAGTTTCTAGTGTGCTAATAACTGCATTGTCTACTTTTCAAAACCACTTGTTGAAACACTATTTATTAGTTTATATTATTATTTTTAAATTCAGCTACCAACAGTTATGTAACGTGCGTAGGGTTTCCGCAGCAAAACGACAGAGAGTAACCCAAAACAGGTTTTAATCAATATATCCACAACGATACAAGGAGCACGGAACACCAGGAAACAGATGAGGAAAATGAAACACCCAATATAACATCACATTTACAAACGTAACTAAACATTATTTGCAACGGCGACCGGACAACGAACACTAGAAAGAAACAAACTTAAATAGCACACTAATCAAACAACGACAGATGATGGAGATTAACTAAACAAGAACAAACAACCAAATATGGGCATAAACAAGGGAAAAACCAAAACAACAAATCATGGGGGTTGAAAACATAGCAAAACATGGGGAACACCAACACAACAGTTCATAGGGGACGTGACACCAACATTGTTGTTTACAGCAGAAAACATTATTGCCCACATTTAAAAGATATTCAACTTTAGGTTCTTCATAACCACTAGGCACTACCACTCCCCCTTCAGTGACCGCAAACATGAAATGTGTGTTTTGTAACACTTCTAAAACCCTCCTAACTTCACTTCCTGTGAAAGTATTGTTCTTTAACCAAGTGACACTGTTGATTTGTGTCTTGGTTAAGCTGAACTTTTTCATACATACATTCTTAAAAATAATGGTTTTCTGATTGTAGTACAATGAATAACCTTATCAAGTACTAATTTATGCTGCATTTGAAGTTGGTTATATTATTAGTTTGGTAAATAATTGTTTCTTTAGATGTTAAAGTGTTTCTTCAAAATGGTATACAAAATATGCCCTAATAAAGATATTACTCTTTATTTATGACCAGAATTGATAGTGACCAACTCTTTGACAAGCACAAAAACCTTTTATTGGATTAATTATCATTAAAGATACAGAAGAAGCTATCATTTACCCTCTGACTTATTTGTGACGTGGGTTGAAATTCAAATAAAACAGCTGACCATGAAGGCAATGTGCAACTTCCCTTTTATCAAAAAAAGTGTATTTAACTGTCAAATGAGGTCATAGACATCAGAGGTATAAATTCGTCTGTTAAAGTGTGGGGTTCTCACATTTGCCACTCCCTGTAGAAGATAAACAGCTATTTGTAGTTTATAATTATGGAACCCACACAGATTAGAGAAGGATATTTAGTGAAAAAGGTAAGACTTTTATGTTCTATTCACTGCAATTCTGTTAGCACACATCTTTGATATGATAATAGGGTTAATTAGATGTAAATTCAGTTAAATGTACTAAAAGTTCTAATAATATCACTGGAAAGCAGCAATACTTCTGAATTTAGGAAATAATGTAATGACCAGTAAAGTTACTTAAATTGTAACTGAAAGTAGAGGCTGACCACACAGTCATATGTTATGTGCTGATATGTTGTCATCTTTTCCATTGTTATAAAGCAGATTCCTTGGTTTAGTTTGAGAGCAAAGTTGGAATTATCTTTCTCCTTTTCTAAAAACAGAATCACGATTGACCTTTATAAAGGGTTGTATGTGGAATCATTTAGGGGTTCCAAACTTACTTAAGTGATCAAAACATTTAATCATATTTCCTATTTATCAGTGAAGTAAATCATATAATTTGGTCATCAAGATGCATTTAAAAAAGAGAACCGAAAATAACAAAAATTGCCTTTAAGTACAGTGTAGACATTCAAACATAAATTACATAAATATAAATAATGTAATTATTTATGTAATAAACATAAATAATTTTATTCAGTGGTGGAAAGAGAATAAGACAGAACTCTGTCAAAATTACAGTCATATCTAAATATACAACGATTTAAAGACGGCCAGTCTCAAATGTGCCTCCAGTTCTAACGTACAATTTAATCAAACAGGTATTGTCATGTCCCCTGTGAACTTCTTTTGGTTTAGCTCTGTTTTCTCCCCCATAATCTGTCATTTTGGTTTCTCCCCATGTTTTTGCCCTCATTTGGTTTTTCCTGTTCTTGTTAAGTTTATCTCCCTCACCTGTCCCTATGTAATTAGTTTACTATTTAAGTTGGTTTCTTTCCAGTGTTCTTTGTCCGGTCTACGTTTTAGTATATGTGTTGTTTAGTGGGTGGGCCATTTCCCTTGTCTGCTTCCTGGATTCTACCTGTACCGCATTTGGATATCTCTATTAAAGGGTTTATTGATTATTACGTTGTTTCTTTTCTCCTCGCTCCGGAAACTCGCACAGCACGTTACAGGTATATGTTATTCGCATATTGTCCCTTTGTTATGGTGTTTGTTTATTTATATTTACTTTTTGCCAAAGAGATTCTAATTCAAAGGGACTAAGCTGGTGAAATGAAGGTTTAATTTGATCACCTCATTTTTAAAAATAAAATGTGCTGTTGCCTTTGAACATATTTTAAAGTTTTAAAATTTGATACGAATATGGCAATTCTGCAGGCATGCTAGAGAAAAAAAAAAAATCACTATGGCCTACCAGTAGCAATATTTACTTGATATTGTAAAATGCTTGTGTTTCTGTATTTAAATGTACATTATGTGCAACTATTGGTGCAAAATATAAATGTAATAGTAATTTCCTTTTTTTTTTTTTTTATATATATATATATACTAGTTTATAACTTCCATAGTAAGAAAAAAATTAATTTAAAATTAATGGTGCCCCAAAACCGTTTTGATGCAAACATTGTTCAAAATGTCTTCCTTTGTGTTGAGAAGAACAAGGAAATTAATAAAGGTTTGAAACAACTTCAAGGTGAGTAAATTAGAAGGTGAGTAAATGACAATTTTTATTTTTATTTTTCTGTCAACTACCCCTTTTAGAAACGCTCATCTCCAGGCAACCCTCTGCCTTTTCATTTCCAACTTTATTTCTGTTCTGCAGTAACTTAATTTAAGGTTTCCTAGAGGGGTACTTGGAGCTATGAGCTCCAAGGTATGAGCTCCATTATGAATGCAATGATTGGATGAACATTTTATGCTATTGTGCCTTTCACAAATTATATACATTTACATAAATATATTTGGACCACATAGTGATTGCTATATCAGGATGTGAAGAGACTTTTAACCAGCATAACAAATGTGTCAGAAAAAAAAAAAATCACCTACCCTGCCTTTAACTGTTGAAGAGCCTGTACATTGGCTTTTTTTTNTTTAGCTTGACAATACTATTTCTACATTAAGGTTTTCATTGGTAATTTTAAAGCAATGCTCTTCCACTGCAGGGAACTGTGCTGAACACGTGGAAAGTGTTGTGGGTGGTGTTGGCAGATGACGCCATAGAATTCTACAAAAAAAAGACAGATGGCAGTCCAAAAGGAATGATCCCTCTGAAAGGAGCAACTCTGACCAGCCCATGTCAGGATTTCCCAAAGAGAATGGTGAGAAAACACAGTCTCTAATTAAAATAATAATGACTTCTTATTTTTTTCTATTAATGTTTTTAATGTGTTTTACAACAGTTACTGTTCAAGATTAGCACAGCTAAAAACCAAGACCATTTTTTCCAAGCAACTCACCTAGAGGAAAGGGAGTTTTGGATCAAAGATATCAAGAGAGCAATATCTTGTCTAGAGGGTGGCAAAAGATTTTCCAGGAAGTCAACAAGGCGATCCATTCGATTACCAGAAAGTGTTAACCTGAGGTAGATTTGATTTTAAAAAAACTGTATCAGATATAAAATGTGTGACGTTAATCTAGTTGTTTTGAAATCACTCTATTTATGTTTTATTTATTATTAAATCCTTTGAAAATGTGGCTTATATCTGCTACAATCTACAAAAACCAGATGATTCATACAGACTAATGGATATTATACCCTTTGCCTTTATTGTCTTTCTTTAGTGAACTGTATGTTTTAATGAAAGATCAAGACACAGGGGTTAAAGAGCTGAAGGTGGAAAAGGATAAAAGGTTGTTTAATCACTGTTTCACAGGTGAGATATCAGTGTCATCTGATCTGAACCATTGGGCCCGTTTCAGAAAGGTGGTTAAGTGAAAACTCTGAGTATGTTAACCCTGAATTATGGGAAACTTCTGAAACCGAAAGTTTTCGGTTTCAGAAACGGAGGTAACTCAAACCCGAGAACGCAGGGTAAGTCAAGCCAGTTTCTGACAGAGAGTTAACCTGTACTCCGAGTCGGTTACCGTGGTAACTTACTTTGTGAACCTAGCCTGGTCGGAAGCAGGTTTTCTTCATTAAACCCGGAGTTTCTTTCAGTCTCCTCCCCTTTTTTGAGCCACAGATGGAGCCACTAGTATTTATGGCGTTTAATATTCTGTTTAAATATTTTATTTATTCTTTTGGTACATTAATTCATTGCACATATTTCCGTCTTGCAGACTGTTTAAAAGTGAAACTGGCATGTCCTTTCATACAGAATCCTGTAGACGAGGAGGCTGCATTAATTCGCAGAGTTACATTTACACCGATAGAGGATTTTGCGTTTCGAGTAGATTTTTTTTTTGTCATATCCTGATGCATTTTTTATTTGAGCGGTACAGTTTTTCTAGAGTAAATAAATTATACGATATACGGATTGTAATGCGCCTTGTTGGCAGAGACAAATTACACTAAGTTCAAGACAAAAGACACGTCGTTGACGTTATAGTCGTTGTGCACGCGGTTAACTCGGAATAAGTCAACTCAGAGTTGGTTGAACTAAACCTGTCTGACAACAACAACTCATAATTTGGAACAGTCTAGCCTATACAGCTCTGGCATAAGTATATTTCTTCCAAGAATTAATGTTTAAAGGCGTTATTGATTTAACAAACCTGTTTATGAAAAGCGGTAAGTCATGAGAGGGTGTGAGGTTCAATGACTTTAAGTGGATTTTAGGCAGTCTGCTTTACATAAAGGAATAGTTCACACCAGAATTAAAATTCTCTCATAATTTACTCACCCTCATGCCATACTAGACGTTAATGACTTTCTTCTGCCAAACACAATCAGAAATATATTAAATAATATCCTGGCTCTTTCCAGCTTTGTAATGGCATTGGTCAAGGTCCAATGGTTTGTAGCTTTAAAAAGATCTTGCATCCATCATTAAAGTAATCCAAATGACAACAGTGGTTTAATATGTCTTCTGAAGCAAAATTATAAATTTATGAGAAAAAAAAGATTAATGTAATTGTATTTATTAATATTATCTTTAAATATTAATAAATATAATGGTATTTTAGCACATGGAAGTACAGACCAAAATTTAAGATCTTGGAAACTAGGGAGGAGACTTATTTAAAATGAAAGCAGTCTCAAAAGAAGCATAAAAGAAGCAGGAGACTTCAACAAGACGTTAAACGTTCAGACGTTAAAGATGTAATTCTTTCACCTGCATTTTTTAAAAAAAAATTATCTTCTCATGGCTATCCTGTGGTAATCTGTTTACAGGAAACACAGTAATAGATTGGTTAATTTCTGAAGGAAAGGCCAGAAACCGATCTGAGGGGCTGATGCTGGCCACCGGACTGCTTAATGAAGGTTTCTTGCTGCCTGCTGGAGAACTGTCTAAAGATGCAGCAGAAAAAGGAGCAGAATGTTCTTTCCTGGACCAAACAGATGCTCTCTATTATTTTGTGAGTTAACAAAACATAAGCTGCCTTTGTTCTAGAACCTACTGCATTGCCAACTGAGCACACAAAGACATTTCCAGGTAGCAAAGGCATATTGTTTTCCAAGATATCAGTTTCATCATCATCAGTTTGTCACACAAGAAGCATTATTTTTTATGATACCCAGAGTTGTTTCTATATCAACTGTTCCAGAGCTGCCACTTTTGAGGCTCCCTTTCAGGAACTCGAGCTGTGTCGAAACGCTTTGGGAACGCCTCCAGCATTTATGCACTCTGAATCACGTGTTAAATCATCTAACAGGAGGGCAATACGTCACAGGCGCAGTGACGCCATGACACATTAGATCCTCTGCTTTCTCGATGGGGTCCCCTGCTCTCTCTATGGGGTCGGAAGCCCGCTCTGCGGTTACTTTGCCCCCAGGGGCAGGGCTCATCCCTCCACCTCTCATCCACCGACAAAGTGGTGGTAATGTGGCAGGGCTGAGTGAGCATAAGTGAGCAAGGGTGACCAGGAAAATGACCAGGAAAAGCTAAATCGTGTGTGTCCAGTGCGAGCACTGGACGCATACGTCCACAGAGCTGCCCTGTGGCGTAACTCTGACCAGCTTTTCATCCGTTTTGGTCATCATATGCACGGTCTCTCCGCGACCAAGCAGACACTCCGTCGCTGGATTTCTGCTATTCGTATGAGTCCGCTGGTATTCCCCCACCTAAGAGGACCAAGGCTCACTCTACTCAGTATAGCGGCTTCTAAGGCCTTTTATGCAGGTATCCCAATTAAGGACATCTGCGACGCTGCGGGATGGTCCACACCTTTGACCTTTGTGTGGCACAATGGCCTTGATATGCAAGCCACTCCTGGCTTTTCAGTTCTCATGCCCTAGTCTGTGCAATTTCACACAGAGGGCAGGGAAAACCCTCAGTATGGGATAGTGGGCGTCTCGTTCCCAAAGCGTTTCGATGCAGCTTGAGTTCCTGAAAGTGAACGTCTCTGGTTACGTATGTAACCCAGGTTCCCTGAAGGGAACGAGATGCTGCGTCTTATGCCATACTTCAGGTACCTCTGCCAGCGCTTGCTTCATTCCTTTTTGAAGCTACTGGCATGTGCTTTTATACCTTCCTGGTCGTGACGTCACCCCCCCATTGGACGATTTGACACGTGATTCCTTCAGGAAACTTGGGTTACATACGTAACCTGAAACGCTTCGTATTAGTTGCTAAAGAATACCATTTTAAATGGCAGCTGCCCGTGTAGAGAGCTAACTGGCTCAACAGATTTTGGAACAGAGCCATGCCATGTTGTTAACATGCTACAAAATGTTTAACAGGTAATGTTTTGTGCCATGTATAAAGCACTTGGAAGAACAAACTAAGTGGCCCTTTTTGAGACAACAGTGCTTACATTGCAAATTGTTGATCTGCAGGCAGATAGTGGTTTCTTTTGTGAGGGTTACTCCAGCGATGAAGATGTGATTGTGAAGGAAGAGTTCAGAGGTGCAATAATCAAACAGGGATGTTTGCTGAAACAGGTAAGATTATGTGCTGAACTGACATGCCATATACAGTGAAATGCAAAAGTCATTTATTACCATATACATATAGAAATATACCTTAATACTGCTCCTATTGGTATTGGTACTTGCATGTGCAATGATATAAATGATTATTTTAGCTTGTTGAAACAAAACAGACAAACTTAAGAACTTAAATTGTGAAAAGAACAAAGTACAGTACAACTTGTAGTACAAACTGATTTGTGACAATATTGCTATCATAGTTAAGCACCCCCACCCATATAAAGTCATTTTCACGTTTTCTGACTCTCTCTTTTGTCCCAAATAGGGACATCGGCGAAAAAACTGGAAAGTCAGGAAGTTTATTCTCAGGGATGATCCTGCTTATATCCACTACTATGATCCCACCAAAGTGAGCTAGTTTCTAGTCATCTATAAAGATGTCTTGAGCAGAAGTAAAACCTTGTATTTTTGCTTTGTCTGTCTGCCTGTGTGTGTGTTTCAGGGTGAGGAAATTCCTCTAGGTTTCATTCACCTGCGTGGATCAGTTGTTACTGCTGTGGAATATGTGCCTGATGGTATGACAACCCATCATAGCCCACAAAACACCACATGACAAAAACAAGGTTTTAAGCATATAAATTACTTGAAAAACTTGACATTGTGTTCTAATGACACCAATTGTTTGAATTTACTGTCATGAGCATCTGGGCCATATTGTTCCTCAAAGAAATTATATTTTGCTTAGAGAGGCAAAAGTTACAGATTGCAGCTTTATCACCATCTCTCTTTAAAACTTTATTAAACATTCTAGGTAAGTTTACATACTATCATTTATGTTGAATAACAGCTTCTGACAGCTGATCTGATCTACTATGTACCACTATGTACATTTTCTTTTTTTAACCAAAAAATGTATGGGTTGCAGCTTTGAAGAAACTTATCCACAGTGACATTATTATTATTACAAATAATGAACACATTTCCCCACCAATTGATGTGATGTTATAGAACAGCTCTTTTTTGGATGATACTAAGAGTGGTAAAAAACATTACCCTTAATGTTCTAATGTTTCTTTTTCATTAAACTATGACAGCCAGGAGACAGGAGGTTGATGGGAATCTATTTGAAATTATCACTTCTGATGAGATACACTACTACCTGCAAGCAGCAACAGCCGATGAGCGCAAAGACTGGATTAAAGCTATCCAAAGTGTGGCAAAGTCTGGGAAATAACTGTGTAAGGCTCAAGCAATGCCATAAAATCAGTCTGTTTTTGCTTTTCACATCACAGAATGAATCTAAGAATCATACTTTAATGAGCTTGGAACTTGACTATATATGAACCATGTTATCTTTGAAGCCATTTCCAATAGTAAAACTCAGTTTTTTAGTCTTTTACATGTGCACAAAACAGGAGGCTTTCTGACAATCACATGACACATTTTCTCACATTAACAGGCATATACCATCATAGAAGACAGGATGTGGGCAAAAGTGTTTCTTATTGTGAGTGATATTGTAGTGGCATCAATCTGTCCATCTCAACACAGTGGAAACTGATACGGGAATCTCCAATGTCCAGCAATTTCCTATTTTTATTTAAAGCAGTAACACTTCCTGTTTTGCATCTTTTTATTATTATTTTTTTTAGTATGTTACAACAGTCTAGTAGAGGCGGTGAGACCACAAAACATTTTAGTCCTGCTGTGCTCACTGCTATATCAAAGAAATACTACAAATATTTAGTATTTTAAGACCATGTTAACTTTGTATATGGAACAGACACACAAATGTAGGGGTAATTCACTTATCTTCAGCACAGCTCTGAAATATTATCTGCTCTTGCATTTAGATTTAAAATAGCCCTACGATACCCGGTTGGATGTCTGTCCAATGGCCTTCTCATTTATTATTATTGGTAATGTAGCAGCTGGAATATGTGGAACAAGGAACAAGATTAAAGCTTTGTTTTAAAACAATATCTGTTCCTCTCACAAATCTATGCCTAAACCTATATTACATTACAGCTGTTACATACTGATATATGCATTCTTTTTACAAGTTATGCCATTATTTTGGGGAATGCCAATGGTGGCCACAGAGAATGAGTCTGAATAAGTTTGGCTGACATCAAAGGAAATTTCTCCTTGATTCACCAGTCTCCCCTCTAAGCTTTTTGGCCTGGTCTGTACAGGTAATGGTTGAGAAGTTTAGAGGGCACAGTCTCGAGCATTTCAGAAATACATTCCAGGCAAACATAGAAGCAACATAGTGCCAGACAAAGGAGACAGGACACTAAGCCAGTACTACAGGACTACCTCACTCCAGAGGGTTCTCTGCTTCCTTGGTAACAGGTTGGCAAGGCTATTGTCTGCATTAGCCTAACACTCCTAAAGGCAGCGTCTGGTTTATGAGTTATTACCAAGCCCTTACGCAGCTGGCTCAGTGGCGCGTGTCGTTGGCGTGCCAACACTAGCATTTGAGATCAGTGTTCACTTCTCTATGTGTCTAGTGTTAATATTTAAAGGGCCTTGCTTTTGGGCAGTGGCTCGAGAGAGGTGTTTTTGTCACCAGCAGTGCACGAGTACGGTGTTTTGTGTTATACCTATGGTAATTATACTTCAATATGGACCATGTGGTACATGGCACAGTTGTTATTGCGTTCCCCATAGTGTCAAACCAGACGCAGTAAAGATTTCCCTTAAAAGGGAATGTCTCTTGGTTATGTATGTAACCCTGCCTCCCTGAGAAGGGAAACGAGATGCTGTGTCTTATTGCCATGCCTCACGGGTGCCTGTCTACATCTTCAGACAAAGAAGTTGATGACATGCTCTACATGTGCCTTAATATTCTTGCAGGTGCAACAGTTTTAAATCAATATAATTATAAATAATTATTACCAGCTCTCTGTTTATATCCAGGAAAGTTAAAAATTGCAGCTTTAATGTGCAGGAGAAGGACTGGCCCACCCGGTTGAACATTATTGGAGTTTTGGTTTCTTGCCACTGTTGCCCTGTTGGCTTGCTTACTGGGAGACTGCTGACATTTAACTTAGCTTTTGTAAATTGTTATTGATCCTAGCAAAATGATATAATTACAGTCCTGAAGCCTCTGTTTTATTTCTTTGTGTCTGATTCACTTTTATTGGCTCACATTGTGTAATGTTAAGATATTTGTATTGTGTATCTTTTGTGTGTGTATTGTGTGTATTTTATAGTGTTATTGCAAATGCCTTATATTCCTGTCCCATAAGATGTTTTTTTATGTGCCATCTCCATGTAAGCTGGAATGGCGCATCTTGCCTAATATGATACTTATGTTAACTGAATACATGCTCCATTGTTTCAGAAGTAAATATTATTTTCCCTGGCAGTCTGAATACATTACCCTCTCATAGACCACTGAGAGAGTTACAAGCTTTTGCACATAATGACAGGTATTTCTAATGCATGTCTATTTATTCAAATGGTCCAGATGTGTTTTAGTTCAGTCAGTCAACTCTTTAATCATAAACCAACTATAAACCTAGTATCCATAAATTGTTTTATTAATATACATCTTGCACATACTATTTGCAGTAATACCATGTATTATGTGTTGAAGGTGTCTGATAAGTTTTATAATTTGTGTTTTTAATATATCTCAGTATTATGTGTAAAGCTGTTTTGAAGCAATGTAACATTGTAAAAAACGTTATACAAATAAAATTAAATTGGATCAAGCATTGACGTGGGCCAATTAGATTGGCTTGATTAGACATGAGATTCAGGCACCGGTCACTTTGGAGGTGTTCCCTATAGTATCAAACCAGTGTTTCGTTCCCGTTCTCAGGGAACCAAGATTACGTACATGCCTTAAAGTAACGTCTTTCAGTTAACAACATCCATTTCAACCAATACTGAAACTTGGAAAACAACGTATTACCATCTGATCATTATAACATGGTAGTGCACCACTCCAGTACTTTCTAATGTCAATGATGAAGACAATATAAAAATACTTTTTGAAAGCCATCAGTGGAAATGCACATTGAGTTTCTGAGGATACTGACACATTTAATGTCAATCTGACTTTTAGTGTCACTTTTACACCTGCATTAACACCTTTTTACTTGCAACATAAACTGTTGCTATTTAAAACATAGGTAGGACTTCAGTTTTTCTGAAGCAGCTTGAAGCGTTTGTTAAAACATTTTAAACACTGTCACAATGCTTCATTCCAGCCCTGTTATATACACATACTTACTCTTCACTTTAACTGAATATTGCAAGTCCTGTTTCGAAACAGTCAAAAATAACATTCCCAAAAAGGCATGGTTTAGACCACACACCCTACAATGCGTTATAAAAACTACCTAGAGAATTTTTTAAAATTCACTCCCTCTCATATCAAACATTTACCGCAAATGCTGTAAAAAGCCCACAGCGTCAAAGAACCCACCCACCTCCCTCCCCACAAAGTCTGGGTTCTCCTTACATCTCAGCAGATATAGGCACACATAGAGACAGACATTTGTTTGAGTATATTATTGAGGTCATTCATTCCATTAGCTTTATATCATGCTAATTATAATTATATATCTCCCAACCCCAAACTATCCCCCAAACCTAAACGTTCCCATAAACCTAACCCTCAAACAAACATGCCTTTTTATTTAGTGAAGACCAGCAAAATGACCTCACATGTTGGTTGTCATGATATTTCAGTAAGTTAATGAGGGTGTTACGTCTGAGGTTTCCGCACCGCCTTCTCCTGGCCGTCAGCGGGAACCGTCGCCTGAGTATTAATTGGACTACATTTCCCAGCAGCCCTCATACCTGGGGCTGACCACTCCCCCTCATTACTCACCTGTTGCCAATAACCTCATTATGGACTCTATTTATACTCACAGTGTTTGTTAGTTCATTGCGAAGTCTTGTTTTGCTGTGCATTCAATTCTGAGCGTTTTTCCCTGTGTTGGTTTACCCGTTGTTACTCTGCCTGTTTATTGGATTACTCTGTTGTCTGCTGCCTGCCTCGACCATTGCCTGCCTTTTGTTTATGATATTGCCTTGTTTTCGCCATTCCTGTCTGCTGGTATTTGACCCTGTTTTGTACAACCACTCTAATAAAGCTGCAAATGGATCCCTGTGCTCACGACCCATCATTACAGAGGGCATTTGGCACTCACAAATATAGCTAAACCTGTACACGTATGCACGCACACACTTTTTTCCCCATTTAGGTTGTTCAGTGTGCAGACACAAACACACCATAAACTGTGATCGTGAGGTGATGTTAAAATTAAACAGTTTTAAACAATACATAAAAGCCATAAAAATGTATTTTAAAATTATAAAGCTTATTTAGCCTGTGAAACATACCACAGCATGGACTTCAATGCCTTTTGCTCAAGAAGGCCTGCAGTACAACTGGCCGTAGTACGGTAGAGGGGACCTTAGACACATAACCCGGTCTCAGGTACAGAAAGGCTTTGGCCAAACCGGGCTCAAAGTCTAAATAGGAAGGGGCCACAGAATGGACCTGGACGTCACCCACTCTCCTCAGAGAGGTGATGGCCAATAAGAAGGCCGTCTTGGCTGACAGAAGATGATCAGAGGTTTCCCCAATGGGCTCAAAAGGTGGAGCACAAAGGGCCTCTAGTACCACAGCCAGGTCCCATGGTGGGACACGAGTTCGTACCTGGGGCCTCAGCCTCAGTTCACCTCTAAGGAAACATGTAACCAGGGGGTGTCTACCTACTGTATACCTGGGGCCACACCCATAGCCTCCACAGCTCTGGGCGGGGGTACACGATGGCTCCCCCTGCCTGAGATAGAATCCCAAATTGGGTGTAATCCCAAATTACACCCAGATAAGTGGTTCTCTGCGCTGGAGAAAGCACGCTTTTCTCTGTGATTAGTCTGAACCACAACCGCCTTATGTGGTCTAGAACAACATCTAAATGTTGGACCACCAAGTGCTCTGAGTGAGCTAATATCAACCAATCGTTGATATAATTGAGTATGCGGATGCCCTGGGATCTCAGGGGAGCCAGAGCTGCATCCACAACTTTTGTAAAGGTGCGGGGTGAGAGAGCCTGAAAGGGAGGACCTGATACTGGTAAGCTTCGTCCCTGAAAGCGAACCTCAGGTACTTCCTGTGTTGAGGAAGGATGGGAATATGAAAATAGCCATCCTTCAGATCAACTGGACAAACCAGTCCTCGGAACTGATTTGAGACACAACCTGTTTTACAGTGAGCATCTTGAACTTCAGTCTCATGACTGAGCGGTTCAAAAAACGCAGATCTAGAATAGGACGCAGTCCTCCACCCTTCTTGGAAATAATGAAGTAGCGGCTGTAAAGCTCTGACTCCTTCTGCTGAGGGGGGACCACCTCAATAGCCTCCTTCCTCAGCAGGGTCTCTACTTTTTGCTCCATTACCAGAGCCTGTGCTGAATCCACCAAAGTGGGAAGAACCCTGCCGAAAGTAGGCGGGTGGCAATCGAACTGAATTCTGTAACCTAGTTCCAGTGTGCACAGGACCTACTGAGACATGTGACAGTGCTTTCCAGGCTGCCAGATGGTCTTTTAGGGAACCAGTCTCTCGAGACCGGCCTCTGGTATATTTTGAGAGACTAGGCCGGAGTCCTGTAAGGGAAACCCCACGGGGAGCCTCCGGCCTAACTGCATGCTTCCCCATGCTTGCTGAAGGTGGCAAGCAATGAGGGGCGCCACTGTTTGAGGCGACTGCACCCTGACTACCTCATCAGTAGATGAGAGGCGGAGGGTAGAGCCCTCACCCTGGGGGGAAGAAACCGCAGAGCGTGCAGAGAGAGCAGAGGATCTGGTGGGTGAGGAACGAGAAAGCTAGAAGCGTTCCCATAGCGTTTCGACGCAGCTCGAGTTTCTGAAAGGGAACTAAAATAATAATCGTTTTGGATTTTTTTTTTTTATTAGCATAGAAGCTTTAAAGTATCTCCTGCTTCCTCAGAGAGGAGAATAATATGGAGACCACATCCTACCAGTGGTAGGTGTCACATGGTAGATACAACATATGGGAACCTACTGGAAAGTGCCTTATCACAGACAGTGTTTCTAGCCACAGTGGCAGTGGTAAAAGGATTTCTACCAATGGGAAGACAAAAGCGTTTACCAAATTAAAACCTGAAAGTGGAAATACATAATACTGGATTGGGGGGGGGGGGGAGTCACATGTATGGAGCACTGATCTTAGATAAACATGCTTATCTGGAAAGGGTCATGTACATTAGTATCATGTTTGGTGCCATCTCCTGCTAAGCCAGTCAGCATATATGCTAAAAATGACCCTCAAGTGTCTGATATCCCAAGATGTTAACTGGGCAGGAATAACATACATTATCACCTCAGACACAGGGAAGGTGCATTTGTAACAGGTACAGAAAGTATCATATTAATAAATTTAGAATTACACAAAAATTGTTCAAATGTGTACCTGATATACCTGATTTGTGTGGCACCTTCCCCTTTAAATTTCTGAGGGCAATGTTGGTCTTAATTTCCTGTCTTTGCACCACCTCTTCCCTTTCTGCACTGACTCTGCATGGGAGAGGTGGGTTTCTAATGAGCTCCGATTAATCCAATTACATCCTTTTCTTTTATTATTTTCAATTTTATCTTTAATTGTTTTTGTACTAAAATCTGTCATCTAAATCATATATAAGACATTTTTCATGTACATTTGAATTTGTTTTTATTGAGTTTAGTCACTTTTCTGTCCGATGTGAACTTGAAGCACATGCTAATTGCATTGCACTTTATGTTTGTGTTACAGAAACGAAAGAGGGCGAATTAACACCGTAAATACATGGTTTTGTGTGTTATCAGGTATGCTGTTCCGTTTATAATGTTAAAATAATTTCATTGCTGAAATGTCTGGCCTTTCTGCACTGACTCTGCATGGGAGAGATAAAGAAGAGTTGAACCGTCATCTGCTGTCTGTCTGATCCTTTATAAAACAAACACAATGCAGTCTATACCAGTTACACATTTGCAAGCGATACACCTATGTTTGCATATGTATGTGGCGTGGTGGTAGGTAAAAAGGTAATCCTAAAGTAATACCATATAATAAGCTGACTACGCCACCCCTTTTCAAAGAAACTAACTATACCCATATGTTAGTATGAATACGGCACACATGTTCATTACCATGAAGGGAAAAGAGATGTGGATTTCAGTATAAAAGAGGTTTATTGATCTCACATTAGTAGATAAAACATGCAAATAACTGCAATGCAGGAGTATCGCCCAAATGAGCTACAATGAGGCTTGCAACTAAAGGGAGTCCAAGCCTCATTGTAGTTCATTACCAGATGATGATCCCTAAAACACGTCATACAGTTGCTCACAGTACAATTCACCACAGCCTACACACATATAAGTGACCAAAACAACTAAAGCAAAATGAACATGTTATCATAAAGAGGGCAATATCAACATGAACCAATAATCAAACTCAACCTACTTGGGGAAGTAACAGCCCCACCACGAAGCCTCAAAGTGCTATTCCAGCTACAATAAATAAATATACAATTTAACAAGGCACATAAACATACAGAAGCATAAGCCAACCAGCCAAACAGACTTTTGAATAGAAGCATGCATGCACCAAGGGGTGGAGCTAGCAATAACGCATACCCAGGTATCAGAACTGGGGAAACTTAATCACTGTAGATCTCAGATCTCTCAAAGTAATGGCATCCACAATTCAATGACCTAACATCTGTTTGGAGACATTCTTGCCCTTCTGCTTCCCTGCAAAGCAGACAAAGAGCTGTTCAGAGCACCTAGAGTTTTCACCTAGAGCTAAGCTTGGCCTCTCCCAGTGTTTCTAAAGAGGCTCTCTGCAGGCCCATAAGAATCACAGAGAGATCCCAGGAGAAAAAGAGACAGTCTAGGAGTATTCCTCCATATTTAGCAAGTGTGAAAGACTAAACAAATCACATGAAATCAGATTTTTACCAATGTGTTTCCATCTACATTCATATGTGGCTTGAAATCCTATTCAAACTGCATTTCTGGAAACCATTTTCAGTATGATCGCTCAGATCAGATTTGCAAAGCTTTATGTTTACATCACCTTCACAGGCCATGTAAAACGTAAACACTTTGTGCTGTCCATGTTGCAATGACAAGCAATCATTTAAATCAGAATCCAAAGTAGTTATGCACAAAATTGGATTTGGACTGACAGTCTGAACATAGCATTCTGTGTTTTTTCAAACATCTGCATGTTTTCAAAGACTAGATATTAACATGGTGTCTCCAACAAGGTCTACAAACCTGCAGAGATAATCTAAAGTGAAGTGACATGTATTTGTCAGTTATGGTTACCCATAACCGAAATGTGACCTCTGCATTTAACCCATCCTTCATGAGGAGTGAACACACACCCAAAGCAGTGGGCAGCTATCGGGATGGGGGATTGCGTCCCATTTTAGATCTGCATCTTCTGAACCGCTCAGTCAAGAAACTGAAGTTCAAGATGCTCACTGAAAAGCACGTTGTGGCTCAAATCAGGTCAGAGGACTGGTTTGTAATGATAGATCTGAAAGATGCATACTTTCATATCCCCATCCTTCCTCAACGCAGGAAGTACCTGAGGTTTGCTTTCAGGAACGAAGCTTACCAATATCTAGTGCTTCCTTTCGGCCTATCACTCTCACCCCGCACTTTCACAAAGTTGTGGATGCAGCCCTGGCTCCTGTATATCGACGATTGGTTGATACTAGCTCGTTCGGAGCAGGTTGCAGTTCAACATCGAGATGTCGTTCTAAACCATATGACAGATTTGGGGTTCAGACTGAACACAGAGAAAAGTGCGCTTTCTCCAGCACAGAGAATGACTTGTCTGGGTGTTGTATGGGATTCGATAATGATGCGGGCACAGATATCTCCCGCTCGAGTAGATTCAACCATCGGAGCAGTCACGAGAGTCAAAGAACGCCAGTCACTCACTGTGAAACAGTTTCAACAACTGTTAGGCCAATGTTATTCCATTTGGCCCGCTGCATATGAGGCCTCTACAGTGGGGTTTTCCCTGAGGGGAAATCCCTTCTGCAAGATCAAGGTCATGCGGTGCTGCCTACGGGCCTTAGATATATGGAAGAAACCTTGGTTCCTTACTCAGGGCCCAGTGTTGGGAGCTTATTGTTGCTGTGTCTCTATAGTGACAGATGCATCTCTCACTGGTTGGGGAGCGGTCATGAGTGGCCACCCAGTCCGAGGTCTGTGGAGAGGTCACCAACTGTCTTGGCATATCAATTGTCTATGCTGATGCTGGCACTATACCATGCTCTCAGGCATTTCCTTCCGGACCTAAGAGACAAACATGTGTTAGTTCGCACCGACAACACTACAGTGGTCTCATATATCAACCACCAAGGAGGTCTGCAGTCGCACACCAGACCCTTGTGTTGTCCCAGGGGAAACTCCTCTCTCTGAGAGCAGTTTATATCCCTGGATGTCTCAATGTGGGAGCAGACATCCTGTCGAGGCAGGGGCAGAGGCCTGTGGAGTGGATGCTTTACCCCGAGGTGGTGAGGCACATATGGAGAATCTTTGTGCAAGCCCAAGTGGACCTCTTCACCTCTCAAGAGACAGTGCAATGTCCCCTTTGGTTCCCTCTAGCTCATCCAGCTCCTGGATGCTATGGTACAGACCTGGCAGAGACGGCATCTTCCCCTCGATTGCTCTGCTCCCGGGAGTTCTGCAGAGTACGCCAGGATGCAGTGTTGCTACTCCTGGTAGCTCCATTCTGGCTGACTCGACCATGGTTCTCAGAACTGGTAGATCTTCTCGACGGTTCTCTATGGGAGATTCCCATGAGTTTTCATGATAAGCGCAGTCTCCCCGTGACCAAGCAGATTTCTGATGCTATTCGCATCTCATATGAGTCCGCTGGTATTCCCCCAACTAAGGGGACCAAGGCTCACTCTACTAGGGGTGTGGTGGCCTCTAAGGCCTTTTATGCAGGTGTCCCAATTAAGGACATCTGCGACGCTGCGGGATGGTCCACACCTTTGTGAGGCACTATGGCCTCGATATGCAAGCCACTCCTGGCTTTTCTGTTCTCATGCCCTAGTCTGTGCAATTTCACACAGAGGGCAGGGAAACCCTCAGTATGGGATAGTTGGCATCTCGTTCCCAAAGCGTTTTGACGCAGCTTGAGTTCCTAAAAGGGAGCGTCTCAGGTTACGTATGTAACCCAGGTTCCCTGAAGGGAATGAGATGCTGCGTCTCATGCCACACCTTGCCATTTCCTTTTTTGAAGCTACCGGCGTGCACAAAAGCATGTGCTTTTATAGCTTCCTGGTCGTGACATCACCCCACCTGTGACGTATCGCCCCCTCTATTGGACGATTTGACACGTGATTCAGAGTGCATAAATGCTGGAGGGGTTCCCAAAGTGTTTCGACGCAGCATCTCATTCCCTTCAGAGAACCTTGGTTACATACGTAACCTGAGACGTTTTCTTTAATTTATAAAGTTTTACAGATAGAAGTTCTACAGAAATATAGTACTTTTTAATCTGTATGAGACAGTCAAGAATAAGCAATCTAATAAAAGCTAGTTTTATTTATTATTTTTTATTATTAAAATGAGATATGAAAAGGATTCACATTCAGTTGTAAACCATTTGCGAGAGAAAGAGCTCTTAAAACATTGTATTTTTTAAAGGTTGTTTAAAGGTTTTGTGGTACAACCTGTCCAAAAGTTTTAAAACTTAATTGCTGTAGTTTTAAATTACACATGTTTACCATGATTGCTAAGATGTATGCACTTATATAATATTCAATTGTATTCATTTTAATTCATATTTATTATATATATTGTTATCTTCTACCTATTGGCCTACACAAATGACTACTGTCTAAATGTGTACGTTTCTTTTAGACCTCTATGTTGGAACAAACCATCAAGACTACACAGGAGAGCTATGATGATGAGATTCAGCTATACAACGAACAGATCGAGTCCCTTAGGAAAGAGACGGAAGAGGCAGAGTTGTCGCATGAACATGAAATTGACAAGAACATCAACATGAAGTGCCTGAAATTAGTTTACGCAACATCAACTATTTAATTTTAGACTGCAGTGTGACCTGAACATATGTGTCATTAGATTTACACACAGGTTTGTTGAATGATGGTTGTGGAAAGGTTGGTTGTAGTTTGTAATTGGGTTAGGGTGCTAACACAGCTAGATGCCACATAGTGGCAGTAAAGCTACATTTTTTAGTTTATCCCAAATGCCTTGGACTCCTGTGACTGAAGCATTTATTCTGTTTGTCCTGTTATCTATGCAGGGTTAGTAATTTACAAATACTTTAGTATTAGTAGACATTGTATGTCTACAAGCCTTGCAAATTTGTAACATGTTTTTTGTGAAATGTTTATTATTAGTGTTTATTGTCTGTGTTCTGTGTATTACATTTTAATTTTGATTTTCTCTCACCCTCCCACTGTCCCAGACTGAATTCAGCAATAATTGGAACACCAATTACCCTATTAACAACCAATTCTAAATACAACCATAGTCCTAGCATAACCAGGACAGGAAAAGGTGAGAATCTGTAGGGGGTGGGTTATATAACATGTCTGCATCATTATGATAGTCTTAACAAAACTGATGTAGAATGTCACAGTGTCAGTGAGTTCATCCAGGTCAGTGGCAGCAGCCTCAAAACTCCCCAGTCGGTGCAGTCGAAGCAGGCTTGTAGATCCCGCTCTGCTTCATTAGTCCATCTCTTAACAGATCTTACCACAGGCTTAGCAGATTTAAGTTTCTGCTTGTAGGCTGGTAGAAGATGAACCAGGCAGTGATCAGAAAGTCCCAGGGCCACTCATGGAACAGAAGTGATATGCGTCCTTTAAAACTGTGTAACAGTGGTCCAGTATATTGCTTTCTTTGGTGGGGCATGTTATGTGCTGACTGTATTTAGGCAGTTCGCGGGTGAGATTAGCACTGTTTAACCAGGTTTCCGTAAAGCAAAGCGCAGCAGAATTTGAAAAGTCTCTGTTTTTGCGGGTGAGGAGTAGTAGTTCGTCTGATTTGTTTGCTAGCGATCGAAGATTCGCCAGATGAATGCTAGGCAGGGGAGTCCTAAAGCCGCGCTGTCGTAATTTCACGAGCGCACCAGCGCGCTTTCCTCATTTGCGTGAGCGCATCGTGAGCGCTTGTATAGGATCGCCGCTGTTCCCACTAGAATGTCCAGTAAAACGTCTGAATGCACGAAAGTCGGCAAAAAGTTATTTGGTGTGCTATTTCTGATGTCTAAGAGTTCATTTCTAGTAAAGCTGATCTGAAAAAAGTTACTCAAGACAGGACAAACAAACAAAAATAGGACAAGTACCAAGGAGCTACAAATCGAGGCGGCCGTTCATGGCGCCATCTTATAACTCTCTTATTACATCTAATTACTCTTGTCTGCTATCTTGGATAAAATTGTTTATACAGCTTTTTGCAATGTATTCGGTGATTTTTGGTGATCTTTTCTATTAAGAATACTTGTGATGGTGCCTTTGAATTTGACCAAGATGAGTTTTATTTATTTATTTATTTTGTTTTAAACCTACCTTTTGTTACCTTGCATCTTATGATGCCTTAACATGTTACCTAAACAGGCAACTGTCTTTTAGAGAGGCAACATAGCCCACCTCAATCTTCATGTGTATTAAATATGCCACAAAAACATTTCAAATCCTTACAAAAATCTCAACTTGTGTTATTTATTTAAACTATGCAGTGTTACCCTTCCAAAATTTGGGTATTAAGATAAACAGTATTTTAAAATAAATCTTTTATTTGTGTTCACTCACATTAGATTATTTCAGTTTAATCAGTAGACTAGAAAGGATTGTTTTAGTCCTATTTTATGGTGGCTGGATGTTAGGATCACATAACAAGCCAAATACTACTTACTTTCATTGTATCTTGATAATTTCTAATTATCCTAATTTATGTTAATTTTTCATTATTAGTCATGAGCGAAAAACAAACAATAGTATCTGTAACCATAAATATATGTTTGTGTGATGCTGCATTCACATTTAAAGGTGTCAGTCAGTATAAGTGAATGTATAAACTCTGTCATAAAGGTGTGGATGGAGTCACGCCAGTCTGAAATCAAGTGTAAATACAGAGATTTAGATTTCTAAAAGCACAGTTGGGATGCCTCTCTAAAAGGCTCACTAGTCAACAGATGCCTACCTCAGAGTGCATTTCAGCAAAAGTTGAAACATTCTCAGATTTTCATTAGAGGACAGTGTCACATTTGTAAAATATTGTTTTTTCATTAGCTTTTTTCCAATGTACAACTGAAATGCACTTACAACATTCTCCTACACAGTGTGTGTTGCTACCCTAAGGTCCAAGACCACTGGCATTGATTTAGTAGGAAGACGAATAAAATGATTTGGTATACCTTTTAAAGGAACTTGTATAGACACATTGAAAAACCATAAATGGAACCTTATGTAATTTTCAATTAACTCAGTAAGACTGTAAACAACAGAGCAAAGCACAACTTAAGCTGTTCAGTACTCAGAAATCTGCAGTCTGTCTTTTAGATTGCTCTGCTTGCTTCTTTGTGTTAGCCACCTGAGTCATACATTTTTCATGAGTGACCTTGTGGGATACAGATGTGACCTCTGCATAATGGACTCTCCGAGGTCCAGAGAAGAAATACTGTACTAAAATATCATACAAAATTTAAAAGACCTGTAATTTAGACAATATGCACATTTTTGTCAGAAATTTTATATTTGTTCATCCCAGTTTTAAAGTGGATAGTTTTGAATACATATTGTGCCTCATTCATACACAGTACATCTACAGTAAAACGTCTTGGGTTACTTGACTGTAACTCTGTTCCCTGAAAAAGTGGGAATGAGATACTGCGTATCAAACGCTTATGAGAACATTCTTTGTTTGACTGGTTGTTAAGCACGTGTGTCAAACACGGCAAGAAATTAGCTTAAATAACCTCGGGTGACGTCATTGATTACATGCACCTGAGGGTTATAAACAGATGTGACACGGACACATCCTCAGCTTACACCTTTGTCTGAAAGGACATCCAGGCATGCCTACAGTCTGGCCTTGAGACGCAGCATCTCGTTCCCGCTTTTTCAGGGAACATGGTTACAGTCAAGTAACCAGAGACATTCCCTATCAAAAGCTACTCTTAATGCTGTGTATCAAATGCTTATAGGAACAAGAATACCAATGCCGCCGCACTGGAAGTGTCTGGACCCCTCAAGGTTGTGTAGTGTGTGCGCACAAGCATTGAAGAGGTCTCAAAAATGATTCTAGGTTGTTGACTCAAGGACACGCAAGCCCGGAGTAACATGGACATCCAAACTATAGAATCTGACAAATTTGTGCGGAAAGGACCATCCTGCCGCATCACACACTTGCTGCAAGTGGACACCTTTCGCCAACGCCGTAGAGGATGCAACCCCCCTGGCTGAATGGGCCCTAACTCCTAGAGGCAAAGCTTGACCATGTGCCTCGTAGGCTAGGGCAATAGCATCCCTCACCCAATGTGACCCCCCGGTTGCGGCCCCCATAGCATATGAAAAGCTGCTCCGACTTATGCCACTGGCTAGTGCGGTGGACATAAGTCTGAAGAGCACATACTGGACACAGTAAGTGAAGTCTTTCCTGCTCCGGTGTGGTGAACAGCGAAGGGCAGAAGGCTTCAAGAATGACCGGATGTATGGTCGAGAATGGAACTTTCGGAAGATAATTAGGGTGAGGATGCAAAATAGCTTTAACCAGCCCAGGGGCAAAGTCTAGGCAGGATGGCGAGACTGACAAAGCCTGCAAATCACCAATTCTCTTCAGAGAAGTAATAGCCATTAGAAAAAACATCTTTATGGTCAGAAACCTGATAGGAGCTGACTCTAGTGGTTCAAAAGGGGTGTCAACCAAACATTTAAGCACTATAGCTAAGTCCCACAGGGCACTATCAGTAAGAGGTAAGACCCTTGTTGACGGACCTTGGCCAGGAGTTCGGGTGCAGAGCGATCGGAGGAAATGCATAAAAAGACGCAGTCTGGGCCACATATGGGCCATCGCATCCAGACCCAGGGGAACTGGAGGAGTTAGAAAGAAGTAGAGTGGACATAGTGCTGTCTCCTGTGAAGCAAAGAGATCCACCTCTGCTTTGTTAAATCTTTTCCAGATTTGACTAACTACTTCAGGGTGGAGTTTCCATTCCCCGTGTGTCACAGCAAGTCTATTCCTACATTCATAGGCCCGAAGATGTAAATCGCCCTGAGGAACAGGAACTTGTCCTGTGCCCAAAGCAAAACCTGCATGGTAGCCCTTTTAACTGCTGAAGGAAGTATTTCAGGCCCCGAAATAGAGCCATCATTTCGAGGCAATTTATGTGCCAGTTGAGAAGATGACCTTTCCAAATCCCTAATGAGGGACCTCTAACGGCATCTGTCATTAGCATCTTGCAACGACAACACGGACCTAGAGTGGGACCCATAGTCAGAACTTCCTGTGTTGTGGCATGATTTCTATGTGAAAGTATGCGTCCTTGAGATTGATCGCCACAAATCTGAGATCTGGATCTGAGACACAATCATCCCGATTGT
Organism: Ambastaia sidthimunki; assembly: GCA_036877625.1. NCBI lineage: Eukaryota > Metazoa > Chordata > Actinopteri > Cypriniformes > Botiidae > Ambastaia > Ambastaia sidthimunki. The sequence goes on along the minus strand of JAZGTK010002462.1, from coordinate 4,089 downwards.
CAACATTTTGAACTTGTATGTTCTGAGGTAGCGGTTCAACCCGCGAAGATATAAAATTGGACGCAGCCCCCCATCTTTCTTGGGAACCAGAAAATACTGACCGTAATAGCCTGACTCTCTGTCTGGCAGGGGAACACGTTCTATGGCCCCTTTTTCCAACAGGGTTCCCAATTCCTGTGTCGTTCTGGTTTCACGGAAGTAGAGACCACGTTGTTGAAACGTGGAGGACGATACGAATCCTGTAGCCTTTACGAATTGATACGAATCCTGTAATCCCCCACACTGAATCCCGTAGCCTTTCTCTACAGTCTTTTCTAAGGATTTTTATCAGTAGCATCCATGCTGCCAGTTTCTGTGAAAGGGGCACTAGTTTTGACACTTCATTTTGTTGAGGGTGTTAGATGTTAAATGCCTGGCGTCCTGTAACGTGGCAGGAGGCAAATGAACATGTAACATTTTGTGACTGTGAGGTGTGGCGAGTTGCTCCCCAGTCTCTTTGAGGAGGCGCACAACTTGCCACACTCTCCTTCTGAGCTTCTTACCTCAGAGAAACCAAACCTGGTCGGGACTGGGTGCCAACAGTCATAACCCTTGAGCACAGTGAGGAGAAACCTCACAAATGCTTCTTTATAGCTCTTCGCCTCCCGGAACCTACTAACGACTGTGTTGACAGCTTCACCAAATAGGCCAGATGGCAAGACGGGGCATCAAGAAGGAATGAACGATCCCTTTATTTGATGCCCTTGAGGTTGAGCCACAGATGTCTCTCCATGGAGACCATGGCAGCCATAGAATTGGCGATGGCAGCACCAGCCTGACCCCACTGCCTGGAAAGCTTTCCCCACCAGCGAGGATGTCAGTTTACAAGGTTTGATGGGGAACATAGGCTTCTTCAGGTTCGCTCTTCTTTAAAAGAAAGCAAGCTGCAAGCGAAGCACTTTGTTTGGCAAAACATTGCAGTGCTCACATTCTCCCTCGAGCCCAGCAGCGTGCTCATCCCCCAAACACTCAAAGCAGAAATTATGCGGATCATTCTCTGAGATTAGCCTCTGACACCTCTGGAGGCACGCATCTCTTCTTAGACTCCGACATAACTTCTCTCTTTTTATATACAGTATATATACCTGCAATGCAGTATGGAGAACTCTGTCTCACACAAACACACACACACACAACACGGTCCTTAAAGACAAAGAAAACCCTAGGATGTGTCCGTGTGATGTCTATTTATAACCCTCAGGTGCATGTAATCAATGACGTCACCCGAGGGTATTTAAGCCAATTCTATTGGCTTAAAGGTTATTTAAGGGTCGTGTTTGACACACATGCTTCACAACCGGTCAAACAAAGAATGTTCTCATAAGCTTTTGATATGCAGCATCGAGAGTAGCTTTTGACAGGGAGTCAAAGGGGTGAAAATTAAACAGTAGATTAACAGTCAGAACAGAAGAGTATCAACCATCCTGCCCAAACGGGAATACAAAAATGTTTTACACCTAAAAATGAGATTTTAAAAGTTTCAGCTCTAAGTTCTGCTCAGTGGATCTGGACTTGAAATCTTTGTAAACAACAGAAGTAATAGGACACCTTTTGTGTGATAAAATCTCTGTAATCCATGATCACTCATGAACTCACCTTTTTCTTTTATATAAAGTAACCCTTCAGAGTATCAGTCTTAAAGGGATAATAAAGCGATTATTTACTGCAAAATTTAAATTCTGTCATCATTCACTCATTTACTTCAAACCTGTATACATTATTTGTTCTGCTAAACACAAAGAAAGAAATTTTGAAGAATGTTTGTATGAAAACAGTTTTGACTTCCATAGTTCTTTTTTTCTGACTATGGAAGTCAATGGTGCCCCAAAACTGTTTGAATTACAAACACTGTTTAAATTATCCTCTTTTGTGTTAATCAGAAAAAAAGAAATGTATACAGGTTTGGAACAAATTGTATAACAGAATTTGATTATGTAAAAAATACCCTCATGTCATTCTAAACCTATATGACTTTTTTCCTCTGTGGAACACATTTTGAGAAGAATTTTTATTTTTGGGTAAAATATCCCTTTAAATATAAGTTGAACTCTGCAAACTACAAAAGTTTATAATACGTTATAATAAATAAGTGTTTATAATAGGAATGAAACAGCTGAAATGAGTGTATTAGTCTCTAAACTAGTGTAGCCCACCCAACTCAAAATTATTGTCATCATCACTCAAGTGCTTTAACAAACAGCTAAATAGATTTATTATATATAGTGAATGCTCTAAAATATGCTTTGTTTGGCCAACAGCAGAACGATTCACATCTCACATTCCATCTCTTCCTTGGATATAAACAAAATTCTTTTCACAAAAAATATAACAGAAAAAATATCACTGCTCTGTTTGCAACTAACTAGTTTACGGAAAGTCACACAAAACTGATTTACAAACTGTCCAGCAGAGGTGAAAAACAGCAGGGGAATCAAGAACATATTAAAGTATAGATATGTTTGGTTTATATACAATTCTGTAGAGTAAAAAAGGAACATCAAAAGTAGTAATATTTTATCTGTGGGACATACAGTGTCCCCAAAAATGTAATTGAACACTCGAGTCCCATTTAAAGATGTCTTAATGTCATTACATTGGATAACAGTGATATCTGCAAAGTAAAGCTTTAATTAGCATTTTCTGTCCACTTACGATCAACTGGTGTCAGGGTGATTTTTAATGGACGGTCAGTTCCTCTCAAAATGTGTCTGAATTGACTGTAACTCTGAATGTCTGAATTTTGGCGATATCTAATGAGATATTTTTTTACAGGCTATAGTGTCCTATTAGTTTCTGGGGCTACTGTACCATTTAGAAAATACACTGTAATATGAAGGAATCACATCATACATTAATCAAATAATCACAGGACAAAGATGATCAAAGAAGAGAGAGAAGATGTGTTAGGAATATATGCTAATACAGCGAGAAGACAGAGAGTAGCCAGATATTATGCACATGGCTAGTTGTTTTTACTTAGAAGGCTCTTTAAGCTTCTTTCCACTGCTTCATCTAACTCCTCCTCCAGCTCTTCCTTTTTAGACATGGCTAGTTTGGACTGGTAGTCCCGCACCACCTGGTCTATGTAAGGGGCACTTTGTGTTCCGTGTAGCATAAGCGTCCATTCCCTCAGCAGGCCGCTCTGTGGGGTCTCTCCCTGGAAACCCACCTCCAGCAGCCAGGTTCCACGAGGGTCCTCACCCCACGTATGAGTTGTCATAAAGGGCCATTTGTCGAAGCCCACCTTGGCATCTTCATCGCGGGGTCTGTGGCTCAGCAGAATGGACTTGGTACCCATGGGTGACGTCATGTTAATGTTAAGGTCCCCGCGGCGACTGGCATTCACGGTGATGACAGCCTGCACATGCTCCAGATAGCGTACAAAGTTGTCCTTTCCCTGGCAGGCATCAGTTGTGATTGTCAACATTAGTTTGTTGCCTGACTGTATTTTACTGCAGAGGGAAAGAGCACAGAATATATTATAAAACATGCATTTAATACTACTATAAAGCCAGAGGCAACAGAAAAACTGAATGTGACCGATGATGGAAGATACTTGCTTATACACGGACAACAGATGGCACTTTATCAGGTGCAGCACATGAAATTGTTTGACGTGGATGCAGAAATTTCCTAGAGGATCTTTAGGCGAGCTCTGGGCTTTAAACCAAGAAAAATGTTCGTTCACAATCACCTCTCTGGCACAACATTGGCATATAGAAGAGATCCTGTATACATTTCTTTGGAAAAAAAAAGCCTGTCATAATTATTAGCAGGCCCACACAGAAACACAGAACTGTGCAACAACAGAAAAACAAAAAAAGAACAAAAAAGTTTGATATTATCTGTTAATACCTTAAGAAACCTAACCATTAGCATCACAATGGCCATTGCTCAGCTGGTACAAAACCCCTGTAAGTACACAATTCAAATTCTGGCCTTCAATGGAGAAAGACGCTTTTGCCCTCATAAGGTGTACTTACAGTCAGGTCCATAAATATTGGGACATCGACACAATTCTAACATTTTTGACTCTATACACCACCACAA
>JAZGTK010002461.1:16269-31753 GCA_036877625.1 Ambastaia sidthimunki | reverse complement strand
CCAAAACTTTAATGTGGTGGTACTTGGAGTTCCAAAACTTTAATGTGGTGGTACTTGGAGTTCCAAAACTTTAATGTGGTGGTACTTGGAGTTCCAAAACTTTGAGAACCACTGGTCTAACAGATTTATCATTTCTGCCGCATCGCCAGTATCACTCCATTGTACCACACGTCGTAAGATTATTAGAGACACAGCTCACTTGACGGAGCAATTTGCAGCTTTACTCGCAAACTACAATTTCTGCTCATCAACRAGGTGAGAACCAGACCTGTTACAAACCTAAATATACTCAAACGAATTCAACTAATTGATAAATGTGCTATCCAAGAAGTAACAGAAGCTGTTGTTGTAACGATGAGTAGCTGTTCTGTGCTCTGCCACGGTTAGCACTCACACTACATGCGAACCGCACCCGAGCCCAATCGAAGCGCGCTCACACCTGCACATCCGACTTAAGGAATTACTCATGATCTAGAACAGTATTGTGACGTCGTGGTAACCTGTTGGTACGTCTCGGTTCTTAAGCTGTCGGTAAAACTAAATCTATTTTTTGTTGAATCTATTTGTATAATCAATGGCACGTTAGCTCTGACAATTGAAAGGTGTGTTCATGACAATTAAACGGAACACGCTGACTTCCGCATGTGACGTCATGTGCATACTCTTAAGGTGACAGCGAATGAAAAGGATTGACACAAAAGCATACGTTTTACCACAACTGCGTTTACATAATAATGCATTATATAGTATAGTAGGTGTAAAATAAAAGGCTTAAAATACTCTGACCAGCCTAATGTAAGTAAACGACATTTGTTAATGTTGTATTATTAACAATGCCCAGAATCATATATAAGCCCATTTACAATAATTGTATTGTAATTGTGACTTGTGTTAACAAGTAGTTAATTCAGTTAACTCAGTTAATGTATAGTTCTGCATGAGGCATTTAATAATCACTACTAAATAATACTTTCCACATACACTAGTATGCTTTGCTGATTAATTAATCACTTCTCCTTATAAGTTATCAGTAGTGACTACAGTTCAGTGTTAATGTAGAACTATCCATTTATTCTGCATTCGTGCCTGCATACATTTAAATTACATTTACGCATTTGCCTTTGGATGCATTTATCCAAAGTGAATTACAGCGCATTCAGTGTTTACATTTTATCAGCATGTGTGTTCCCTGGGAATTGACCCAGTGGTATTTATTTGGCTACAAAAAGTATCTGGACACCTTCCAAATGTTTTGGATTAGACCAGGGGTTTTCAAAGTCTAAGACAGTGGGCCTCCCTTTTGACACAACTTACCCAATGGCGCCCCCCCCATCACACACACACACACAAACGCACAAAGATAAACACACAAAACAATGTAAGACTGTTAACTCACTTTTATCATTATTTGTGTTAACATGAAAAGTGCAGTTATTTCCAGAGTAATAACAAAGCTTAATAATAAAAACAATAACAAAAAAAACATAATATTAAAATTCAATTTTTTTAATTTACTATAATTTATCCCTGCGCCTCCCCTGACGTGCTCTGGCGCCCCCCTGTGGAGGCGCTCCCCACACTTTGAAAACCCCTGGATTAGACAACAGAATATGAAAGCAGGTGTCACCGAACTGAGCTATTCTGAACTATATTTGCAATGCTTTTTAAGCAGCTTTTGTCAAGGTGATTTTTAATGAAGTCAGTGTCCCTCAAGTTCACACTAGCAGAGTGATGACAGGTGCATCTCTTTATTACTCTTTGGTGTCTCCAACAGACTTGTTCACTGTTGAAGTACCTCATGGTCAGATTGTGGGTCGCTTGGGGTCCACAGTCACTCTGCCCTGCTGGATCTCTCCTCAACAGAACGCTGAGGGTCTGGAGATTCGCTGGTATCGTCCAGAACGGTTCGACACTCCTGTTCTCTCCTATCGTGATGGAAAGATCCAAGAGGTCCAGGAGGAACTGTACAGGAACCGGAGCTTTCTGACCCTGCACTCTGCTCAGTCTAATGGGCTGAAGAATGGAGATGTCTCTCTGTGGTTGGGAAACCTCAGCGTTCAGGATGAAGGTCTATTTCACTGTTTTGTGAGTGGGGACACATCATATGACAGTCAAACTATAACTCTCAACATCACTGGTGAGTGAAGGACCTCATCAGACTCACCCTCATGTTCTTCCATACTGTTGAAATTTTAAGATCTTCTATTTTCTTTGAAGGGACAGTTTAGAGTGACCACATCTGTAAAGCTCAAAAACAACAAAAAATATACTGTAAATCAACATAAAATTTTCCTCAAAGACCCAATAGATTTTTACAAGTGTAGTTCATTCAGCTCGTGCACTATATATACTATATGGTATACAACAAGTTTTATGTGACAAATAGACACAAATTTAGGTCATTTTACACTGATAGACTCCCACCTAACCTGATGAGACTCTGTGTTGTCGACGTGCCACCATATTTATCACTCTAGTGTTTGTTGATATGGATGAGTGAGGTATCGATCGATTAATAGGCTCAAAATATTAATTAGTCCTTTCACAAATGTTGATAACTTTTATGATGGATAGATGCACTTTCTGGAGCTTCAAAATCTCTGTCTCTGTTTATTGCCATTACAAAGCTGGGAAGAGACAGGATATTATGAGTAATTTATGAGAGAACGTTCAATTTTGGGTGCACTTTTCCTTTAATTTCTAAAGTAAGTAATTCAGAGTTTGTATACAAACAAAACAATACTAAACCAGATTTGTAAAACAACATACTTGTATTGTTTTTGCTATTGGTTGTTTGGAGGACTTCTGAAGGTCTGTCTCTTCTCTCCAGCTTTAGGATGCACACCAGTTCTGTTTTCACAGCCCGTCAATGACACACACTTGAACATCAGCTGTAGGTCCAACGGCTGGTTTCCAGAACCAAAGATCGTGTGGATGTCAGACAGAAGAACGGTTCTATCTGCTGAAGGAATATCTCAGAGTCGTGGAGCAGATGGGACGTTCTCTGTCCACAGCTGGACACTCGTCTCTCCTTCTGACACTCAGCAGGTCTTCTGTCTTCTGTCTCTCAGTAGTGGAGAGGAGAAAGATGGAAGGATGGAGATACAGGCCATCAGTTCTTCAGGTTCAGGTCAGAGAACACAAGCTGCCAGACCCAAGTTTCCTTAAGCATTAAACAGAATGTTAGAGCAACACTTAATGTGAAGTAGCAATTCAATTTTATTTATCTACCACTTTGAGTGCTTTGAAGCAATGTTGCATTGCTTTAAAGCACCTTTACATACATTGAAAAATAAAACACCAAACAGAAAAATTGACAAAACACAGAAAACAGGATACATGGTACATTTTTATTATTATATATATTAATTAAACTAATTAAGGATATTAGATTTGTAGTTGGTTTGTGACTGATGTAAAAAAATCTGGACCATTTGAATAAATGGACGTGAATTAGAACTACTGTCATTATGTGTGAAGGCTCATATCTGTCAGTGGTTTATGACAGGGTTATGGATTCAGACAGTCTACTAAACAGTATGTACTTCTGAGACTATGTGACATGTAGGCAGTTAATATGGTGGCCATGTATCATATTCAGCAAGATATGCTGTTCCAGGTTATTTTATAGGACAGGGATATAAGGGATTTACAATAATACCATAAGGTACTCGAACATTACACAATGAAAGAGAATTAGCACATCAACTATTTGTAAATGAAAGGTGCACCATGTAGGGAAAAAACACGTCCAAAAACAATCCCTCTCAATCATGACTGAGGCATGTTTTGCTAAAAACATGTTCTGCAATGTTATCAGGCTATAAATGTTTCTAGATTTCTTTTTATTCCGTGACCAAATGTAACTTGAACATGGAAATGTAACAATATATTATATTGAAATGTTTGAACTCTTGAAGATGGTTTTCTATTTCAGAAGGTCCATGGAAAGCCCTGTTCTTCATCACTGTTGCTCTTTTGTGTCTTTTGATTGGTTTTATCCTGTACAAAAACAGAGAGAAATTCACAGGTGAGATTTAGTCAACAGATATAAAGAGACTTTACAGATCTCTTCAGGGAAGAAAAACAAACAAGATGATAAACAAACAGACAAACAAAGTTACATCCACACTGACTCCAGTTTAACATTCAGAAAATATTCTGAAAACATTTACGAATCATTAAACACAAACATACTGATGTGATGAATTTAGTTCACAGTTTATTAGGGCCCAAACACTGAAAGTGAAAATGGCTCTATTGTTTTCCTTAGGATCCTTATCATGCTCAAAAACAGGCACACCTGTCAGAGGCATCGGCCATTAAGCCCAAACTTGGCAAATATGTTTGGTGGGTGGACTGATGACATTGAGTCACAGTCAGAGTGCCACCATAGACTTATAGACTGAACTATTTACAAACCAGTTTTTTAGTACTACAGAATATGGATTATAATTGTTTCATAAATGTATCTTAAATTTTAATGTTTTCGTAGGTAATATTTTTCTCACTTTATATTCTTTTTGATATTTTAATAGTTCTTACATACATGGTATATACTAATTCTCCAACCCAAATGTGTATTAAATGATTGAGTTTATTGACAGAAAAAATTGGTAATGTATCTTAACTTTTTATTGAAAAGTAATTTGCTTTGTTGTTTTGTTTCAGCAGAAAAAACAACACTTTCATTCGCTAGTAAGAATCTTTTTTAAATTGATTATAATTGTATCAATTCATTTAATAACCTTCTCCATTAGTATTTTTTTTGTAATTTTGTATTTAAAAATGCACTTATTTTTTCATTTTAGTTTGTAAGGAAATTCCAGAGGAAATGAGAAAAAACGCAGGTATGAAATAATCTGTTATTATATGTATTAATTTCTCACAAACTTTTACACAAATGAGTTTAAAATGGAGGATGATTGTTGGTTCATATTTTCTTTACAGCTGCGATCACTCTTGACCGTAAGTCTGCACATCCTGCAAACCTGTTGATTTCAAATGATCTCAGATCAGTGAGAGACTCTACAGATTATCAGCGGAGGGGAAATGAATTTCCATATGAACTGTGTGTATGTGGAGTCCAAACATTCAGCTCTGGCCGTCATTACTGGGAGGTTCAGATGACAGCACCAAATTTACCACCCAAAGATTACTGGCTAATTGGTGTGATAAAACATGGGAATAATCGTTTAAACAGGAAAAAATATTTATCTAAGGGGTCCTGGTTTTTGTGCTCAGATGGTCTAAATGGCATTTACACCAACACCGAACCGCCAATAATTCTCTCAGCTGATCTAAAACCTGAGCATGTGGGTGTTCTGTTGGATTATGAAAACGGTATGCTGGTATTCTATGACGTCAAAAAAAATAAACATCTCCTGACCGTGAAAACGAAATTCTCTGGAGCAGTTGTTCCTCTCTTCAATCCAGGTGCAGGTGATCAATGTCCAATGAGGATTCTGGATCTTTCAGATTGTGTGGAATCACCTGCAGAGTGTAGACCGTTTTTACCACAGCAGACTGGAAGCTCTGCCTGAAAATTTATACAACTGTTTCAAGATTATATTGTACTTTTAATACTTAATATTAAAGTAGATCAGACACAGATACAGATATTGTTGCTTTAACACAAAATTAGTGTGAAAATACTGCAATGAAAAAATACTTCATATTAAACTATTAAATACTACTAAGTAACATAATGCCACTACTAAGTAACATAATGCTCTACCAAATAAGCTACAGAAACATTCTACACCATAGTTTTAACTGCCCCATCTTCCTGTTAGCCAGTCATATTAAGTTACAGTCTATTGTGTTTTTATAGGAAGAATAATTAAAATAGCCAAAATGTACATTTGTGTTTAACATAATAGCAATTGTATAAAATGTATATTTTAATCTTCATATCTTCCCACATTTACAAATATATTCCCAAGTTACTTTTTGTATTTTCTTGTTTTACTGGTACATATGTACTCAACATTATTGAGTTTATCTGCCTGCTAAAATAATCACAATATATCAATATGAGTTACATGTATAAAACTAAGCTGTACTTGTGGAAGTGTTTTTGGTGCCGTTTAAAGTGTGTACATGTAGAACTGAAACATGTAATAAATTGTTTTTAAAATAGCAGAACTGATGTTGCTAGTACATAATGACAGTGACTGATTTTGTATGTTATTTAAATAAAATACATTAAATCTTAAAAACTCTTAAGTACAAGATGTCGAGTGAGATCACTGGTAATTTTACAAAAACAACAAACAAGATGTTTTGGACGATTGTGGTCCAGCACTGAATAAAGAAACTGCTGTTTTCGTTTAGATCATCTCCTGTAGACCATCATTAGTTCTCCACCCTAACCCTAACTCCAACAGAAATGTCTCTAATGAAACACCTGCTTTAACACCTCAGCTCCGTGATCTAAAATGAGATGTACCTCAGAAACATTTCGCATTCCTCATCAGTTTCTGACCAACCTAAATGGTGGACTCACCCTATAGTGAAGGTGGAAAAACATCTGCAGACGTCGGAGTCACACTGCATCACTTTAATTAGAGCTTCATTCCATGAGGATAGCAGGTTTACCAAAACTATTTTTAATTGTACATTTTAAAATCTATTCTGAGCAGAGTAATTAGCAACTGGTGCTAATGCAGCATCTACATTTTAATATCAACACTCAATACAATATAAGGAGATGGTGGAGAGGAAACTGCACACATTTTATTGGTTGTCATGTGTAATGTCATTGTGGCAGATTTGCATATGAGGATGTCAACCAGGTTTGAGAATTAGGTCAAAATGAAAACAATAGACCTAAATGAGGTGTCAGAACTACACTGATAACAAATACGGTGTGAATAAATACAAACGTGACTTCAAAACTTATTTTGTCTCTCTTAAAGGGAAGATGCATTTTTCATGTTCAAATCACTAAGATGTCCCTCAGGACGCCTTCAGTTTACTTTCATTGAATATTTAGATTCTCTACAGCAGCCAATGAGTCTGCAGATCTGACTCGACCTGCTGAAGCTTACATTAAATTACATTAAATAACTTGACTTTTCTTTTATTACATTCTCTATTAATCCAAAAACATGTTTCTAGAACATCCAGCAGTTTGTTTAGCAAATATGTTTACTTTGTAATATGGTAAGCTGTTGTCTAAAGCCACTACAGCACACCACAGTCTCAGGAATATATGAATGAGAGTCTTGGGACTCTTAGTGTTTTGTCACACTATTAAAAGTCTTAAAAGATCTAAAAGATCTTTTTGGCCTGACATCTCAGCTTCTGACACACCAAAAGAATCACCGGCCAATAAAAGACAAGAGAAGCAGAAAGCACAACAAAATGTTGATGGTGACAAACTTCAAAATAGCTTTAAACCATATATCAGCATATCCTGTATCTTCTCTATCTAATGTTATGTTGTAAATCTAATGTATTTTTTAATCACTGTATATATTTTCACAGGTAGGGTATTGTTTTTACACTTGTGGTAAAATCAACATAGAAAAAAACATTTTGGTGTGTTAATGCAGGATTAAATTTAAGATTATTTATCCTAAACACCCTGGAGCAAAAACATGAATCAATATTCACACTGACTGATATTACCTGCGAATCAGACTACCAAAATTCAGACTACCAAAAAACCCAAAATCTGGACACTGAAAGTCATTGCATGAAATAAGGATAAATTCCTGTAGCTCAACTGGTAGAGTATTGCATTAGAAGCGCAAAAGGTTATGGGTTTAAAACCCTGGGAACACACATATTGATCAAACATTGCTTGATTATGCTGTAAATCGCTTTGGATAAAAGCATCTGCCAAATGCATAAACGTATATGTAATATTACATAATGTATCATGCAACATGTTACATTATGTGCATGTCATTTGCCTGAAAGACAGACAGTATAGCAGCTTTAATATGAAAAAACATGACATAAAAGAACATGAACTACACATGTGGTTAATCTGATGTGAGAACATGAGGAGACCTGACTTCTTACATCCAGTAAATCCAGTTGCTTAGAAGTTACCCTAGAGGTCCCTGTTCGGGTCTACGGTCACTCTGCCCCGCTGGATCTCTCCTCCTCAGAATACAAAGCGTCTGGGAATTTGCTGGGATGAGCCAGAACAGTTCAGCACCACTGTTCTCCTCTGCTGTAATGGGAATATCTAGGAAGAACTGTACAGGAACCGAAGCTTATTATTGGAGTCAGAGAAACATGATGGATCATAACGTTTCACTGAGTTTGTGGTCAGATATTCACCTAATGTTTATTACATTATTAAATGAGATCAAGTGTTTATTTAATTCATTATTTAGATATTTTCTTCATCCCTAGCACAGAACTAATGTTGGTTTAGCCTGCGTTAAACTTTTCTCAGAGAATCTGAGAGCTGGCACTTTTTCTTTTTGGGGCTTGACTATGAACTGTCATTGTTCTAAAACTAACATTACACTGTCCGGCATTACATTGTCCATTTAATTTCAGGAAAATATTAATTTGCATCAATCCAGTTTTCTGTAAAAATGTCTAAATGATCAAATTATAATGACCTAGTTCACATTACATTTACATAAATGCAAATACATAAATATTACGATTACATTTAGGTATTTGAGTTTAATCATTGTTTAATGATTCATAATCCATATCTAGACACAAACTAATGTGGTCGGTTATCCAGATATTCCATGCAACCCAAAAATAAAATAACAGTGATTTTGAAAATGAGTAATATGTTTAAATTAGCATACTACTATAGTCACAGATTAACTAACAGGAAAAGAATTAACAGGCAAAAATTAACTAGCCGCCTCTGGTGTCTATCATAGACACACAAGAAAAAGAAAGAGAACTTTTTCCTGTATGTTTAGCTACCCGCTAAAATAATAAAGCAAATATTTGTTATACTGTATTAAAAAACACGTATACATATTTACCTGAAAACAAGTGAAAGAACGTCTGGAACTGTAGAACCCGTAGAAGTTCTTTTAATGTCCTGAAACACTAACATCTTCACGCTCTGTGCAAAATAAACAGTCTGACAGCAAAGTTTGTCTTTTCCTTTCACATTCATAGTTTAATTAAAGAACAACTATTTGAAATGCAATTGTAATGTAACATTAACCCCTGTGTTCACCATGAGATCCTCTTGCTAAACTCTGATACACTTTTACAACTGTTTAAGAAAACAACTTTAAAATGCAGAACTTTTATAGAAGTCAATCAATATTTACAGAATGTACATCATAACAGAGGAAACATCAGATACACGGCTAATGTCTAACATCATTACATTACTGTAAACAGAACAAAGACGTTAAATGAAGGAATATACAGATAAAACTCTGATCTGTTAGCATGGATGAAACTAAATGAAAATAAAATACTGGTCTTCAAAATCATTAATTCCTAACAAAAGTTTACTGTGTGGAACTGATGCAGAAAACAAGTTGAACAGCTGAGGGGAGAAAACAGAATCAAACATCACCTGTCCTTTACATTATATCACAACCGCATCTGTTTATAATAGCAAACATCACCTGCCCTTTATACTCATCACAACCGCATCTGTTTATAATAGCAAACATCACCTGCCCTTTATACTCATCACAACCGCATCTGTTTATAATAGCAAATAAAGTTCCGTTAAATGCAGAGGTTTATCAGGAATGTCTGGCTCATGTTTTAAACATTAATCATAAAAACATGAAAATAAAGAAACATATTTTGATGATTATAACTTTTTTGCATAGTGAATTTGTTTTATGCCACTCCCTCTCCACCCCCAAAAACTTCTTACCAAAGTTGCAAAGTTGTACAGCACAATGACAGATGTCTGAGATTTACAAAACATTTCACACAGACTGACTCTCACACCCTCCAAAAATTCTCATTCCAAACACTGAACTCTGTATGACACCAGCGGAGTTCAAACAATCCATCACAGCAGTTCAACAGTTCTGTCACTTTCCATAAAAAACACAGGAATAACTTACATATCATCTGCTGTGTCCGAACCCTGGACTCAAACACACTGCATGTATATATGTGTGTGTGTGATAAAAACACACAGTTCTGTCGATTGATGGAAGCGAGTTAAAACTCACACACACAGGAATGTGGGAAGTGTGTTCAATGCACACACTTCATGTGACAGCTTAAATAAATAAAAATCACAATCCTCATGTAGCTCTGTTCATACAACACGACACACAGAGATCACGCGTGTAGAATCTAAACATACAGAGTGACTGTAGCTTCTGAGGAGCTCCAAGTCTGAGAGCTTCATCAGTCTGAAAATGATCGCGTGACTTCATCAGACAGAGGTGCCAAATTATGGCTGTATGGAAACAAGCTGCCTAAGACACGTTTAAACCGACATAAGGGCGAGCAGGTGTGACATTCTCTGGGTGGTCTGGCCCTTTAGAGCACGTCAGCAGACGGTGGTGCCGTTTCCCTCCCTGCGTCCCTGTTTCTTCAGTAACTGGATGCGGTTGTGGCAGTAGAATTTAATGGCCCTCCAGTCGCGCTGGTTGCTGACCAGCAGAGGGCAGTGCTGCAGACAGCGCTCACAGTCCGCTTTAGCGGGAACACGCTGCTCCACAATGTTCCTCTTCAGGTGTGTCTCCACGGCAACACGCTCTGCTTCAGACCACGGTCGCTTCAGAACGCCGCGCTTACCTGAGCGACATGAACGTTGTGTTCGTGAAGGACTGCAGTATAGCTCGGATCATATAATAATCAACCACGTACAAATACAACTAATACAGTAACATTTCATAACTATATTATAAAACATCCCAAACTAATCTCTACTTACATCACCACTCACCAACACTGATCCGCTTTCTTGTACACAATTTTAAACACAGGAATCTTTACTGAAAAACACTCACTGAATGTTTTTAAAACTGTTAGTTGTGCTAGCCTCTCATGGCCGACTCACCCGATTTGACCTGGGAGCTCCGCCTCTTGTGTGCCGCTGAAGGGGACGGCGTGGCTGGTGACCCCTTCTTGAGTCGTGGTCTTTGACTGCCGGATCCTCCCTTCTTCGCCACTGCAGGTCTCCTCTTGTTCCTATTGGCCTCTTCATGAAAATCATTAGAAAATGAGTTCACTCATTTGAAATCACTGAAAATGAAATCACTGTCCGACACAAGAGAAAACTGTGATGTCCACATACAAACACCGGCATCATTTTCACATTCTGTGAGAGATTCAATGGTTCACAGGTTCATCTTATGTCTGTTGCTCATGTTACATGTGACTGAATTACATGCTGCTAGTTTACAGGTGTCACCAAGGTAATGATTTACATTTACATGAACACACTTAGCAGACACCTCTATCCAAAGCCACAGAGAGTGCATTCAAGGTATACAATTTAACTTTATAAGGTATTTATTTGAACTTCAACTTTTAAAAACAAGCTCACATTGCTTTTTTGCTACATGTTGTTGTTTTGGAATGCAAGAGGCCTTTGGATGACCTTAAAAATAAGTCTTACCTTAAACTTCCTTCAGACTGACTAGCTGATTAATCATTCAGGCAAATACATTTTTAAAGTAAATACAGTTTTACACACATCCCTGGTGTTGGTCTCATGATGACTCTGCACATGTTCCTGAGAAGTGACAGTTCACTGCACTTCAGTCATGTTAACATTTATATTATCATATTATTAACATATTATATTTCGACCAACACAAACCATTTTCATTTACTCATCCTCATGTCATTCTAAATCTGTTAAACCTTTTTCTTCTGTGGAACACAAAAGATGATGTTTTGAATGTCTCAGTGGTTTTCTGTCTATACAATGAAAGTCATTACGTGCTACTGTTGTTTGGTTACCAACGTACTTCAAATTATCTTCTTTTGTTTTCCTCAGAAGCAAAAAAGTCATATAGGTTTGGAATGACATATGGGTATGATATAATAATGGAAGAATTTTAATTTTTGGGTGAAGTAATCCTTTAACATCCTCTTGACTCACCGTCCAGCTCCAGACAAATGTGTTGAAGACTCATTCCTCTAAACAGAACACCATCTCGCTCTCCATACAGCACCACACGGCCCACGCGACTCATTAGCCCCGGGTCCTGACCAATCCCGCTGCAGCTCTGAGACACATGATACTCCCTCTGAAGGAACTCTTCCAGACGCTGTGCCGTAGCACCCGCGGGTGTCTCGCCCTCCTCCAGGAGCAGCAGTTGGGTGAAGATGGCCACCTGCAGACGGGCGCGAGGAGCCGTAAGCATTGTGGGGTTTTTAGCACCACTTATGCGTGCCAGGCTTCGCAGGAGGTCCGTCCCACGAAGCGGCGTGGCGGGGGAGTGGTACGGGCGGGAGAACACGTAGGGGCTCTCCGGATCGACACCCACGTCTGTGGATGTCCTCAGGAGGAGGTCCAGACAAGCCTCGGAATGGGGCGGAAGGACGAGGGGCTGAATGCGCCCACGTTTGCCCAGCATGCCTACCCGGGGGAGGTGACAAAGAACATGGTGTTCAAAAGGGGAAAGGGACGACTCGAGGGGGAAGAGGGACTTCGAGCCTGGGCTGGAGCGCTTGTGGTAGTCCTGTATGGCGAGTTTGGCCACCTCACATTCACGATGACGATTGTAGAGAATGAGAAGAGCCAAACTGGAGTGACACAGAAGACGCCAAGACTCAGCCGAGCCAGGTGAGCGAGAAAGCGTGAGGAAGGAGGAGTGCTGCTGTTGACGGAGATACACGACCAGCGTAGAGAGTGAGGCGAGCAGAGGAGACATGGGTGAGCAATGAGAGCTGTAGACCGAGAATACAGAGGACAGATGTCAACAATACAGAAATAATATAACATTTGTAACAATACAGGTCTTTATACAGTATCAAATAAAATAATAAAGGAAAAAATAATTGAAAAAGTTTTTTTATTATTATTTAGCATTTTTTATCTTGTTGTTCAGTACAAATATCTAAGCATCCTTAAAGGGATAGTTCACCCCAAGATTCTTCTATCATTTACTCACAAAAGAAGATCTTTTTAAGTATGTTGGTAACCCATTGACTTCCATTGTATGGACACAAAACCACCGAGACATTTCTAAAAAAATATCTTATTTTGTGTTCCACAGTCGAACAAAAGTCATACAGGTTTGGAATGACATGAGGATGCGTAAATGATGAAAAAACATTTCTGGGTGAACCATCCCTTTAAAACAAAAACATTAAACTTCCTTTCATTAATAACAGAGAAAACCTGCAGAAATTATAGATAATACAATCTTCACTAGCAATTTAACTTACAAATTTCATTAATTCATTCATTTGACCTCAGAAGTTAAAAGAACTATAATACTGATTTCATACTATTGCAAAATTTTTGATTTTTATTTCAAAACTTTTATACCCAGCAAATGTCTGGTTATTAATGAAACACAATCCATACATAGACATACCTTGCCGTCTCACCATTTTTCTCATCAGGCATTCCATCACCTCTCGTGTCTACCTCCTCCTCCTTATCTCCTTCCTTCTGACCTGGTGTGGGAGGAGCTTCTTCTAGCACTGGCTTCATCTCGTCCTTTTTCTTCCGATGCGTTTCCTTTGCTTTCTCTGGAGGGCGCCCCCTGCGGGCGGGGGGTTTGGTCGCTAGGGGTTGAGTTTTGACGAAGCTGGAAGCAGGCATTGCTCTCTTTCCAGTGATGGTTGAGAGGGAGGCAGAGGTCTTTTTTGAGGTATTTGTGGAAGGAAGCGGAGACAGGGAGAGTGAGAAAGACACTGTTTCAGATTTAGATGATGACTGGGAATCTTGGCCTTGAGAAAACAGAGAAGGTCCGGAGGAGGACGAGGGTTGCATGGGTGTTGGGGAGGAGCACGAGATGCCACCTGAAGGGTGCGTGTGCAGGTGAGACAGCTCCATGGCGGCTCGTACATCAGGCTGCTGGTTGTGGTGTTTTTCCAGGTGATGCGCAAGTGAGCGGAAGTGACGACCACAGTAAGGACAATGCTGTCTGCCAGACAGCGTGCCGCTAGCACCGTGCCCAATGTTTATGTTGATGTTATTGTTTATGTTTGTCGTGCCTGTGGGCGTAGACTGCTGAAAGGGCGAGGATGACAAAGGGGTGGGGCGAGTAAAGGAAAGGGGGCAGGGCTGGCCTCTGGGCACGGCCTTTTTTTTGACAGCCACTGATGTTTTCCGTTTCTTGCGCCATTTTATCATCTGGCCCCTCAGCTCCTCAAATTTGTCTTCATCATCATCATCGTCGTCGTCGTCTTCCTCCTCTACGTCTTCCTCTCGATCAGAGTCGCTGGCCTCAGAGTGGGAGAGTGGCGAGGAAGAGGGCGAGAGAGACCATGACGGAGTGAGGTAGTCAGACACAGAGAGAGAGAGCGGAAGAGAACCTGGATCCTCCTCCTGCACACAAAGAAACACAATCAGCAGACGTACCTCATCTGTCAGATGTTAAAACAAGGTCAACCTAATTAATAAGGTAGCTCTTACTAAGATAATGATTCTGAAGGTCAGTTCAAATCTTCAAAACAGCTTCACTGGATAGTGGACATTTTCTGTTTCTAAATAATATTTCATACTATTCAGATTCTGTTAACTATATCAGACAGAATATCCACCATTCACTTTCACTTAACATTAGATATTAAACAACCTAAATACTAATTGAGAAGTCTGATGTCAGTACAAAACACCTCCTATTATACACTATACACCAGTTAAAAATAAGAGAAATATAAAAAGATAAATCAAACTGGATGAACGTTTAATACACACACGTTTAATACATGTAAACAGTATCTCCCCATTATAATTAACAGCTAACTACACTAAATTTTACTTCTGCTGGGTGTCTTGGGGAATACAGCACAGTGTAAACACAATAGCAGATGACAACATAAAGACTTTAAAAAAAAACTTTTAAATGAGAAAATCTCTGCATTTTTAGGTGCAGTATTTCAAAGAGCCAAACACACCTATTAACCACTGAAGTGTGTGTGTTGCTTTAATCACCTTCTTGATGTTGTTCTCTGGGTCGAACCCACATTCATACCCACGTGGGGACACAGAATTGTGGAAATCCTGTGATTTTAAATGGACAAATATATCACAACTGACTACACAAACTAAAGCAGTGGTTAGTCAGATCATAACACTGTAAGGGTGTACATGAATATGTTTTGTACCATGGCATCTTCTCCCCAGTCAGTCAGACTGTAGTCCACTATGATCTCTTCACCTTTGGCAATATCACGGATCGCTATGACAACCAGCCGCACCTGATTGCCACAATGCACCTCTCTGATTCTGCAGTTGGGTGGCAGGTGGAACAATACAGGCCCTCGGACTCCACTTGAACCCTCCTCATCCACCTCGGGCATGCTGCACACACACACGTGCACACACACACACACGTGCACACACACACACACGTGCACACACACACACACG
>JAZGTK010002461.1:0-16209 GCA_036877625.1 Ambastaia sidthimunki | reverse complement strand
GCACACACACACGTGCACACACACACGTGCACACACACGTGCACACACACGTGCACACACACGTGCACACACACGTGCACACACACACGTGCGCACACACACGCGCACACACACACGGCAGGCAAACACCGTTTGGCCACTGGTGAGATTGTATTCTTAACATTACTGTAGTCCATCAAGTACTCTGAGTGTATAGTGTCATGTGATCCTCTCATACCAGAGCTGTGAGGGATCTGTGAGGTAGTACGGACTGCCCGGAGGGGGAAGTCTGTCCTCATCACCCTCAACATACTGCTCTTCCCCTGACACACACACATAAGAATATTAAACACCTGACAGACAGATTAATATGGATCATTCAAAACCTCATTGACTTCAGTTTTGTCAGTCTATTATCACATCATTACCATTTTCATTTGATACACAATCATGGGCTTCTTACTTACAGCTACAGTTTAATTATTACAGCAAAACCATTTCAACACATCAACACAAAACCCAGAAACACACAAATGTTTCTTTAAAATATTTTCATCTGAAGCTGTTTAAATGTTTAAAATGATTATTGTAGACAAAAATATAATTGTGTCAACATATTTATTTTTGTTATTAGAACTCTCTAATTACAATTTTATTATTAAGTTTTTAAATGGATGATTTAGACCAAATAATGAAAAAGCAGCCAGTAAGAGCACAGAACTCTTTAAAACTTCAAAACTCTTTAAAAAGCGTTTCAGGATGATTCTTCAAAAAACTGGGTGATGTCAAAACAAATATTTTTGTAAACTCTAGGCAAAGGGTGACTCCATTGAACATGCTAGAATATACCCTAGTTTAATTAGTTTTACATTTTCTTTTCTACATAATTCCCAAACTTCCAATTGTTATTTCATAGTTTTTGATGAGTTTACAGAAATATTGATGAAGAATACGTGTTTCCAAACGTCTGATCAGTACTGTAAGTGCACGTGTGTGTGTACCTGGACTGTAGCTGCGTTCAGACAGACTCTCCTCTTCATCCTCTGACACATACGCTGCGCGCTCACGCGCTTTCACTGGCGTCCCCTTTCTCTTCCTGCTACACACACAGGCTTTGTGTTTAACGGGGACATTGCAAATACACATTTACTGTATGGTTTTGACACCAACGAGGGCAACGCTCCTAATTTCGTTGTATGCAGAGCTGTACAATGACAATAAATGTTTTCTATTCGGTACCCACAACGCAATGAATACCAATACACACACAGTCAGTATCAAATCTTAACATAAACACAACTACAGGCCATAATCACACGTTACACACGCGCGCACGCACACAGTTTGTACTGTTATTAATATAATCTCGTAGGATGACGTTACAGCAGTGAAGCACACATAACGTCGCTGGTGAAACGACTGAAACACGGTTTGTTGCGCGACTGTTGTTGATTGTTTTTAGAAATACGACAACACGTAAACTCGGTTCTGTAAGTGAATAATTGGACACGTGATAATCGGTACCAGACGGTTATTGTGGTTACCATGGTGAATTTGTAACGGCCGCTGTGTCGTGCATGTTTTGCTAATCGCGCGACTCTCCAGCGCTCCTGACATTTATACGTCCCGGTAAAACGACAACCGAGCGTGTACACGAGCTCTGAGCACAGCAGACGCTTTGTTTGACCGCCACGGTTTTATCTCGTCGCGGTGTGTGCGCAAGGACACAACAGAACCGGACCGGCTAACCGTTAGCACGCGCGCTAACGCCATCATTCCCGCCGAAACAAAGCACAACATCCGGCCCGCAAGCGTCCGACAGAATCGAGCGAGGGTCACTGACCCACGCGGTGGCTGCGGCTTGCTGCCATCTCCGTCGCTGTCGAGGGTCGGAGGCTCCCGGTAATCGAACGGCGACCGCACGCTCTCCGCCATTAGCGCTGCTCCGGTGCGCGGGGTAATGCGCATGCGCTTCAGATGACAGGCCCCTGAGAGGATGAGATGAAATGAGAAGAGATGTGAGATGTAAAAGAGAAGAGAGAGTGAGAAGAAGCGATGAAAAGAGATGAGAGATGTGAGCAGAGAGGAAGAGATGGAGAGGAGGTGTGTGGAGATAATGTAGAAAACAGATGTAAAGAAACAAGTGAAGTGAAAGTGACCTATTTGTCAGGTTTGACACACTTGTCAGTAATACATGTGTCTGCATTTAAGCATACTGGAAAGTCGTGAACACACAGACACACAAAGAAGTGGGCAGCACACGAGGACTAACTGTGAAAGGTGTCTCTGGTCAGTGGCACCTCAGTCATTTCCTGCCTGCAGCGGAAAGCGAACATGCACACTTTAGATACAGCTCACACAGGGGATGTGAGGAGAGAATATATGAGGATAAGAAATGAGATGAGCTACAACACAAGATTCTCACCCACCATATTACTATTTCATCCAACTGTAATTCATATATCACATAATCTTGTGAACCACATTGTTACTTTTAAGATCACTTTGCATTGGAGATTCAAACTGACAGACCTGTTAATATCAGGGGATTTATACAGTGTGACCTTCAATGTCATAGAGAAGAAAAAGCCAAAAATCGTATGTACCTATAAGTGAAAGATTGAGAATTCATTTCCATTTTTTGTTTCATATAAAACCTTTAGCATGGATGGATGTCTTATTGAAAAGTTCAAATGTTATAATATTTGTTATAACGAGGGAAGCATGATAATTTTCTCTTATAAACTGTTAGTAGAATAGTTTCCCTCGTGGGCATTAATGGCTGGTCCTCACAGTGTAGGTTCATGTGACTTTTACCATCCTTGAAAAAAACCCCACACACACTCACACTCCAGCCTTTAATTTATTGATTAATTGTAACACACATTATGTTCTCAATAATATTACAAAATCAAGAGCATGATGCAAAGCCTGTAGTTAGACTTCCTCACGAATAATGCCAACAACACGTGAGAACACAGCAGACGTTTGCATTCAGCACACAGAACAGAATATTCACAGAAAGTCAGTGTTATAGCGCTTAGCATTTGCTGCTATTAGAAAGAACCATCACAGTTTTAGATTTACACAAAACATATCAATAACAATTCATAAATCAATCTTTTAGTTGAAAGGGTTGTCATTTTTTCTAAAAATATTTTTGTACTATTCAGTAACAGTTTTAATTTCAAAGGGTTCACAATATAATTAACCTGCAGTTATACAGTAATTCACAGTAAACTTGTAAGCAATATAAGTACATATATATATATAAGTAATATACATCACAGTTAGTACAAGAGTGTTAGTTGTGTTGTACAAGTAAAGCACAATGTAATTGCTAGGCACTCACTAACCTACATGGCTCTATAGGGTTTGCATACTTGTGGGGCCCCAATGTGTTTTCAATACCTGGGTAAAAGAATGCAGGAACTTTAGTATACAGTTCAGTTATGTGGGACAAACAGGGTGCAAAATTAATTCGTTTTCTAAAATATCAGATTGTAGCCAAAACACCAAAAGCAGAATTAAATACACACCAGCACCAATAAGATCTCTGCAGAGAAAATGAAATGGGATTGAATAAACATGTCTGACACTATTTTTATGATTTTAGAAGATTAGATATATAGCACAAGAGTCACATGCACTACTGCTATTTTATTTATATGGTATTTTTGTGTTCACTCTATTATTTAACTGTGGGGAAAATGACAATAGTGCTCTTAAACATTCTGTCTTCCACAGAAGAAAGTCATAGTTTTAGAATGACATGAAGGTGAATAATTCATTACACAAGTGCCATTTTCGCATGAACTCACCCTTCAGCAAATGACTCTGTTCTGACCTATTTTGGTTCCCATGTGTAAATGTATCAAAGATTTGTTCTTACTGGCAGACAGTAGACATGGTGCCACTAACAATTGTGTCGCAGCACGTGTAAAAACCCTAGAGAACTTCCAGAGATACAGAGGTGATGGATTTCTCAAAAGAGCTCTAGTTCAGTGAAGCACAACCATGTTAGATGTCAAGAAAAACAAAATTAAAAAACACTTGATATCAGAAAATAATTGTATATAACTTCTTGCCCTTCAAAAAGTTTTTAAGTATACATAAAAACAAGAAAAATGAATTGCCAATAAGGTAAGAAAAATAAACAATATAAGCTAAATTGTGGAAATATTGTGGATATTTTAATGTATCTTATGCATTTTTGCTTCTCAAGCAAATGTATGAAAACCAAAGACTAATGAAGAAAGCTAAAATCATCAGCTAAATCCCCGTCTGAAGATGAATGAGAGACTTTACAACTTTAGTAAAAGTTTTACAGGTTTTTTTTATAGTTTGTTTTTTGTTAATACTAAATTTAAGTCTATACCTCACAAAGAGATGATTTCTTTTAAACATAAGCGTTGCATGATTCTGGTCTGCCGTCTCTCCTAACTGCCAGCATTCTAGACGTCCTGACATGTTATTTCAGCATGCAGGGCCAGCTTTCTGCATACATCTATATCCTACACCAAACCGATTCTCCTCAGAAAATCTGCTCAGTGTAGGAAGAAGGTTTGATTGGTGGACGCTGGCCAATGTGTCTGCACAGTGTCTACAGTAGCTGCTGCTGCTGCTGTTGTCCTTGTTTTTCAGTGTGGAACAGGTGAAGGGTCTGAGATGCAGAGTCTGTCCAGTGGATGAGCTCCAGGAGAACCCTGTAGGTCCAGAGTTTAGCAGCAAAACTCCCAGAACCTTCAACTTCATCCTGCCCCTGTGAATCACACAGGAGAGAAACCTCAGCGATTCAGTAACACATGGCCCAACATTTAGCTTCTCCGGGCACTTGTTTCCAACTGATAGTTTACTTTCCTAAAAATGAATGTTACAAAATGGTTTAACAATACTGCTTTGGTACAATAAACCTCAGTGATCCAGAACTGACTGGGGGGACTTTTCTAGCTCAGAGGAATGTTAATCTACAGATATCAACAATGAATAAAATACAGAATAATTTAACACTTCTGAAAAGCACGCACACAGCTGCAGCAGTGAGTAATGACACACTGTTGTGTGCACTCTTAAAAATAAAGTTCTTAAAAGGGTTTTCACAGCCATGCCATAGAAAACCTATATTTGGTTCCTCAAAAAACACTTAGTCAAAGTCTATGGATGTTAAAGGTACTTCATGAAACTATACAGCATTGTGAGGCAGCTGATTTTAGAGTGTGCAATGTGAACACGCTAATCATGTAAAGTAGCTGCTCTGCATGTCACAGCATACACAATCATAACACTAGTCAAATGTTGCACAATCCAAAATTAACCCCTCAAAACACACAAACTTCAAGTAGTGGCTTCCTAAAACACTTTTAATATTTAAACGCAACTTCAACATCATTGCTTGGATCTCCAAGGGGTTAAACATAAACTGTTTTCATTGTAAAATGCACATTTTTCTTCTTTGTGATATATATAAACATTGTGAATGCAAACAAGCCAAATTAAGACAACGACAGTCTGTATTCAGAGGAGCTTCTAGATAAAATACAAATTTACACACCCACGCTGTGGTCACTTTTGGGTGTTATAGAGCACAAAAATAGAAGAGCCAAAGTATTTAACGCCAACTCACTAAGAGCCAAAGAAAAGGTTGTTTTTATCTACAGGAAAAGTTAATTTCAAGAACACCTTCATTAAGTTTCATCATCTGTGATGGAAACATCTAGCTCTAAACATTCTCTCTCGCAGACACTCTCACGCAGAAGATCTGTCAGGGGGTGTTTTGGGGGTGACTAAGGGATGCTACTAACCTAACTACATTTAGTAGCATAACAGTAACTCAGCTGGGTTTTTTTATTCGAGCAGCTATTAACAAGCTACTTTTCCCAAAAAGCGTGACAAAATGCTACAATGCAGGGCCAAACTTTCCTTAAACAGACAAGCAAGATCAGACCAATTAAACAAGCTCTTCAGATGTCTCCCCTCATGTAGCGTGGGCAAGGTTTATTTAACCCATTTGTCTGAAAGGTTCATGGAAAGAAACTACAAATTCTATCCAAGTCTTTGATAGTGTTCATTAGCAAAATATGTAGTTGAAAATTGTAATTTATAAATGGGTTTGATATCTGACAGATATCAAAATAGATATATATTGTTAAATATATTACCAGAGAACACACATACTGTTAACATATATAAAGCTTAAATGCACTGTAAGCTGCTTCAGATAAAAGCATCTGACAAATGCATAAATGTAAAAAATTCCCTTCTTAAGCAGCTCCAATGTTGGTAGCTATTTTTAGAATTAGTTTGTAGTTTAACTGACTAGATTTTTAAAGGGGCAGTTTGACTGCAGTTTAACTACTGTAAATGATAAGCAGCTTTGTAAAGTTTTAAAGTAGTCTAAAAAACTGCTGTTGGGGTTCTATAGAGGGTCATTATTTACTGGAAAAGGGATTTAGGGTTTAGAGCCACAGCTTGCCAAAGGTTTGCTGTGCATCCAAATGCTTATCACTGCTTCTATGTCAACTGCAGTGGACCACAATAATGAGATGAAGCATAAACACAAGGAGAAAGACTGTGACACACAGTCAGAATTACAACAAAACAACATTCCGTTCAGGAAACATGTAAATGGTGAACAGTGTGTATGATTGAGTGTTATATAGGCCTTTGTTTAAACAGGCTTGGGCTGACATGCTGCTAAATAATGACAGAATTTTCATTTCTTGGTAAACTGTGTCTTTAAAAAAATTCAACTGTTCAATTATGCATTTAAAAACACAAGCTTTTTATTGTCTATTTATATGAGATTATATCTACCTGGTATAATTTGGAAATTAAAAGACTTCAGTCAGGCCTGTTTAAAGTATTGACTTAGTCTGCCTTCAATGACTGTGTGTTTGAAGTGTTTGGCTGCAGACCAGGAGGAGAATCCTTGGGTTGATACCTCAGCACATTTAAACTGTGGTGATGGTGGACAGCCCTCTTCTCTGTTTTCCAGCAGAGCTCCAGTACTGTGGACGAGGTGGCCGAGTCTGTCCTTCACAGCCTTGCGAAGAGTTTCATACTCCCCATCTAACTCTCCACCCATTTCCTCCACCTCTCGGCTGATCAGGCACTCCAGCAGCTCCACACATCGCCTCAGGGCCGATCGAACATGACCCACCTGCTCAGCAGTGGTCAGGGCCTCAGGGCAAAGGTCAAAGGTGACCAGACGCTCTCCACCTGGGATGTGATGAGACAGAAAACTCTCTCGCTCTTTCTGAGGGGGAGGAGAGAATGGTTAATTAGTTAATACAGGAAAAACTCACTCTTTATAGGAAGATTAGTCATGTGGACCACCCACTTTATACTTACTGTTAATGTGTTTTGTAATGCATTATGATGATTTATTATTCACCTACCACTCGTAATTAGGAATGAACCCCACTGAGGGAGTTTCACGAGTCAGACACATTAATGCATTAAATATCAATTATGCTTCACATGATCCTTTCAGGTCTGTTTTGATAGATCACAGACCGCTGAGTCAAACACTGCTGCATGCAACAAATCAAATGCAAATAACCATAGAATGGAGGACTTTTAAAAGGAGGACAAAATGCACCTAAACAATCTTACAGGTCAACAACTAAAGCTTGGTAAGCAAGTTTTGGTGCAAGCCAGATAACACAGATGTCAACACGAACAAATGATGTGATATCCTACAAACAAAAGAGTAACTGTGACCCAGACTACATTGGCTGAGTCAATGCGTTTTGTGTGGTGAGGCTCTGGCCTGCCAAATGAACCCTCAAACTATAATCATCCTAATGGATGTTGAACTGATATTCTGTTGTATTCTGAAATGTTTTTGTTTGGCAGACAATAAAACAGGTTTAAAAAATAGACTTAAAATAGAGACCTGATGTATATCTAGAGATAAGATTATCATAGAGTTAGGGTGGGCTCTTACACCAGTAAGCAAGCGACTAGCAACATGTCAACCAAACACCTGCAAACCACTACGGACTAGGTTTCAACCCCAAGTAAGTAAGTAGTTTCAGCTCTAAGTAAATCAATAAATAAGGCGCATTAGTTAAGTCTGGAAGCAGATGTGATTGACAGCAATGATGTCATCATCTTCGCGTGAATAACGGGAGTTCACTCACGTAGAGCTCGAGCAGACGCGTGCTGTCGCGGTGCAGCAAGCGGGCGAGCGCCTCCGCTCTGTCCGCCGCAGATCTCGTCGACTCCGCTGCTCCCTCCATAGAGTCCCGGTTCCGTTATACCGATGATACTGCGGCTCCTCGTGCGCACAGCGGGTGACGCGCGTCCCCCCGAGCCTTTAAATAACAGACGCGACGGAGACCTCGCGTTTGTCCGGCACCGCCATCCCGTGGGACACCGTAAAAGTGGAAGGCGTGGTGACGTCATCAGCCGGTTCCGAGAAATTAAAAGCTGCGGGACGAGCGCCAGCGATAATTACAAACCACACCAACCGCCTCTTGATTCCAGCACGCGCGCTTATTCACCGCTATATGTGTCATGTAATTATACAGCGACAAACGGTCACGTGTTCTGAATGGCGTATCATTTATTAATTACAAGATTTGTTGGTTCTATGTTTATTATTGTTTTTCATAAATAATTTTTCATTATTATTTTGTAATTGTCTAATAAACCAAATAAGTGGCGCTTCAATGAATGAAAGAGTGGAATGACGGGAGATGTCTTCACCTTGCGGGGACGGTGGAAATCATCACAGGGAATTCACGGATGAGGTAATGAATGAAAGTTTTATTACCTGAACGTTTATGTGTAACACGAACTGTAATGATGTACTTAAACTTCATTAACGAAGTGACTAAGTTCTCCGCCCCCCACACACAAACACAAACGTGATTATATAAGTCTTTCCATAGACTATTGCGGAATTTCATTGGTTTTAAAGAAACACTTTACAAAAGTTTCACAAACTACAAGCAGCAGTGGGTTTCCTCTAGAGGGTGTCAAAGACCCAACTGAGAAGCCTCAAGACTCGGGCAGTTTTTTATCATTTAACCGTGTATAGCAGGTGCGGTACATAGAGGAATGAAACAGCATTCCTCCAGAACCACACAAGACATAAACTACATGGACAACAAGATACTAAGTACAATCGCAAAAACCTTTAATGTATGTAATAATTATTATGATAATTGATTATTCTGATATGATTACGGGTCACAACTCCGACTTACAGAAGGTCCAGATGAGCGCAGATGTTTATTAAATGTTTGTCATAGTGGATATTTACATGGTATTACAGAGTGATATCAGAAACTCGAGTTGCAATGATTTAGCTTTTGTGTCTGTAGCACCAGTGTGACCCATCATTACTAATGATAAAAATAAACATATTAGGTACACAAGCCAATCAAATAACTCCAGTGTTATTTAAAGATCAGCCAATGAAATTCATTTAAAGGTTAAATATAATTGGTCACGCTATAATTATAACCTTCATGAAAGATGTGGAAAAATTGAGTGGCAAAGCAGTAAAGGTTACGTTTGATTAAATGTTTTTATTGTTATATTTTTCCATAAAGAATGGACTGTCACACCTGCAGGTTTTCCCCGTCTGTTTTCTCTTGTCTGTCACTTCTCAATTTTTTGTACTTGAATAAATAAAGAGGCTGTCAGTTCTGTTGTCATGCCCTCAGTTTTAAAGACAATGCATGAGAATTTCCAAACAACCACCTATAGAAGCCGAGTGAGATACTTAGAGAAAACCAGTTTAGATTTGATTGTGTTCCTAATGATGTTACTGTAAGGACCAACCCATCACATTCTGAAAGAAAGAATTCAATGAACAATGAGGTCAGAAATGTGCCGTGTTCCATTTTTTTTATCTCACCTGTTTGGAAAAACATACATGAATATAAGAATATGTATTTGGTACATATTTCACAGTACACACACACAGGATTGTTTTATGAATGAGAAACGCTTGGTTATGAGTGAAGGCCTCCATTGTATGAAGACATTTTATTTTCATGTTTGTTCATTTGGAGGAGCTGGACAAATCACTTTGTACTTTCAGTTTGCCCTTCATTCACTTCACAATTGTTTCTGCCTTTTACATAATTAGTCTTGTCTTAAACTTCACATTGTTATTTTTTGCTTTCAATGTAACGTCATCCACGCACACAATGATAAGCACCTAAAGTTTTGAAAATGTTTTTTTTAGATGTTTTAAAGCAATATATAAGCAATATATACAGTCTTTATGATATAACCTTTGTGAAATATTCCTTGTGTGATACATCATTTGATTTTATACACAGCGTTTAGAAACAGAAATAACCTTCTTTGCATGTTTCTGTGCTGTACAATAAAAACAGCTTGTAAACTATTTGCATGGCAGGTTTCACAACATTTCTTACCCAACAGGTTCTTCTCTCTTTACTTGATTTAATCTGTGTTCCTGGTGGCTAATTACTGCCTGTCAAGAATTAAGATATGCTGTTATTTGGCATTGGTAATATACCAATAATATTATTTTAAATAAACATTTTTATATACCAATAAAAATATTAACTTTTTTTTACATTTAATCATTTAGTAAACGCTTTTGTCAAAAGCGACTTACAAAGTAAGGAAAACAAAGAAGCAATAATTCATAAGGAGGCAATAACATCAGCCGTACACAGTTACAATTTTACCAAGAGTACAACATTTCAATGCTTGATGGATGTGATACCTGTTGGGAGAGAGGAAAAAGGTTAGTAGTTTTTTTTAAATTAAATTCATATTTGTGTCAGGTATTCATGAAAGAAACAGGTTTTAGCGGTTCTGAAGAATATAGTGAGGGGATGCAGCAGACCAAACTGAGGATCATTGCACCAGCGAGGGATAGTGAAGATAAATCTGTAAGTGATTGTGTGCCCTTTGTGCAATGTACTTCAAATAAAACAATCAATCAAAAAATCAAATGTATGTTTTGCGATACTGATGCTTAAGAACCTTTGAACATGATCTGTTTAAACTGTTTATCATACTGCCTTTCAGAAGCTGGATGAGATAGTTACATTACTTCCTACAATATAAATGATCAGTAAAGAGAAAGTGACGTATTTGTCAGTGTACAGTAACCCATGTGATCTGCGTTTAACCCATCCAGTGAGGAGTGAACACACAACTGGTGCAGGTCAACTCACTGTGGTGCCCAGGGAGCAAGTGGAGGAAAGGTGCATTGCTCAAGGGCATCTCAGTCGTATCCTGCCGGTTGTGGGAATCAAACCTGTGACATTTGGTTTACAAGTCAGACTCTCTAACCGTTATGTAACAACTGTCCCTGATGGGTTAAATGATTTTTATCACTTTTGGAGGCATTTTCTGAGTGGTTAATGTCTGACCATGTTGCAGGCGCTCACTGAAATCACAGATGTGGCACAGGCAGGTCAGAGAAAACATTTCAGCCTGGTCTATATTAGTTTTTACCCTTGTGCCAAAAGTCCTGGGGAAAGCTAGGTATTTATTTAGCATTTCATTCTCTCTATGTAACCGTCATGGGCAATAAAGAAGACTAAATGGATTATAAGCCTAAAATGCCATTATGATTTTATCTGATGTAAGACCTTTTGTGTTTGTAGGTGAACATTACATTATATATATATATACTGTAAAAAAATTGTCCTTTTTTTTATATTTTTACTTATATTTTACAGATATTTCCAGTATTTTTGAAACACAGTAAAAAAAGTCAAATTACAGAAATAGACATTACATATACAGTGTAAAATAACATGAAAAACATGAAAATGTGCATAACAAAAAATAAATGCAATTTACAGGAATTCAGTTTTTGAAGACGGAGTGTTAAGCATTAGGATTAAGCGATAGATTAAGGTACTAGTCTGGGTGCTAGTTTTTGAAGACGGAGTGTTAAGCATTAGGATTAAGCGATAGATTAATGTACTCGTCTGGGTGCTAGTTTCTGAAGACGGAGTGTTAAGCATTAGGATTAAGCGATAGATTAAGGTACTCGTCTGGGTGCTAGTTTTTGAAGACGGAGTGTTAAGCATTAGGATTAAGCGATAGATTAAGGTACTCGTCTGGGTGCTAGTTTCTGAAGACGGAGTGTTAAGCATTAGGATTAAGCGATAGATTAAGGTACTCGTCTGGGTGCTAGTTTTTGAAGACGGAGTGTTAAGCATTAGGATTAAGCGATAGATTAAGGTACTCGTCTGGGTGCTAGTTTTTGAAGACGGAGTGTTAAGCATTAGGATTAAGCGATAGATTAAGGTACTCGTCTGGGTGCTACTGTGACTGACCGTGTCTTGCTTTGCGTTTCAAAGTAGTTCTGGTGCGTTCAGTGTTTTGTTACAAATTGATTTGCATAATATTGAATCGTAACATCATATAATACATTTTTTCTTAAAATACGCAAATATTTATGTAACAACTGTAAAGATTGACATTTTAGAAATAAAGGAATTTGCGCAAGGATACACTCCCTTCTAAACACACAGTGGGGCAGCTGTGCACGCGACAGGAATCGCTCACCTTCAGCATTACCATACATTTTTGATGTGAGGTGAAAATAAGATGCATATTTTATGTATTCATCAGTATTCTGAGTTCTAGCGTGTGGAATTTTTCAACTAGTGTTGACTGTGTGTTTTATACTTGGGAGCAGACGGGTAATCATTTGATCTGTAAAATGTTTACCATTTAGGCCTCAGTTCATGCCTTTACAGTGCATCTTGTATCATTACATAACAGCCTGTGTTCTTTGTGTACAGGTGCCTCCAGCCCAGCAAATTCAAACTCTGTGTCAACATCTAGTTGGTTTTCACACCTCATCAACTGCCTGCTGGCATATTTTTAAAATTCCTTGGAAGAAGATGCCATCTGAGATCATCAGAAAACTGTAAACAGGCAAGCAGCCAACAAAAAGTGAGAGACTTGAAATTATATGACTGATAGTAAGGGAAATATTAACAATATGGTAAAATAGGTACAATTGTAGCCAGTGGGTGTGACTCAGTCATCAGACAGATGATCAGTAGAGTAGATAATGTGGGGAGAGAGGGCACTTCATGTAGAAAAAAAGACTAGACTAGAAAAGACTAGACAAAACCGGTGCAACTGCCATCTAATGAAATGCCTGATTCCCAAAAACGTGTACAGGAGGAATTAAAGAAATGTTCAAAGAAAGGTTCCATGACACCAAAGGTATTGCACATATGATGAGGGCCACCTTCCTCACTCATCATCAGTGGTATTTGACACATGAATGGCCATATTTGTTTTAAAGAGCTTTACTGGAATAGAGGAATAGATGACAAAGCTATAGTAAGTAAGTTGTGGGTTGTGTACCAGGGTTGTGTGGTGACAAGAGAGTGAAGATGGAGACCATCTTAAGAGAAATGGAAACATCAAGCAAGAATGTGGATGATGTGAACACTGCTGGGTTTCTTCTGTGAGAAAGAAGATAAGATGTTCCATAAAGTGGATCAGACAACCTTGCCCTCTAAAGTGGACTGTGCTGAACTTCCAGGTTCACCCTGCATAGTGGAATTCATGTTTTTTTGGCTCATTTTGTCACAGTGTTATAGATCCTTTTTCTTACACATATTACAACAGGAAGTACTCTTTTGACCGCAGAGTACTTTGTTATCTGTGGACCAAGTCATAGTTAACAGCCACATCACTATCTTCAGTGATGCTGTCAGGTTGATGGTTGCCTCATACTACTGTCTGAACATTTTATATCCAGCAGACCAAGGAGCAACACTGGAATTCATGCAGAGGTAAAAAAGCAGCAGCTAATGTAAGTCAACATCCTATCACATACTCGCTCTTTCTCTTAATCACTCGCTCTCTCTTTCACACATGCTGCACACACACACACTCTCACACGTCCTCACATGCACTCACTCCCACACACACATTCTCGCGTATGCTCACTCTCACACACACACACACACATCAGTGTTTCCCTCAGTAAATTCTGTGGAAAACACTGCAGAAACATATGCAATTTTGTAAATTAACACATGGTATGATACAATAAATCCTGGTTCTGTCAGTCACGAGTAGCATGTGTTTTTAATAATAAAAACTGTCCAGTTTCAAACTGGTCAGAAAGATAAACACAAATGATATACCTTATTATTCTCTGGAAATATTCAATGACACAATCGGGCAGCATTGGGGGGAAGAAACCATGCAGGGTGAGACTCGCAAGGTTGGTGGAGGAAGCTGATCAATCTTTCAGGGAGCTGAAAAGTGAGCCCTGGAGATGAGCGTAACCATGGCAACAAGGGAGCAGGGGAAGTCCTGAATCATAGACTGCAAAAAAAAAAAAAAAAAATGGAGCAAACTTAGAATTCAGAGCAACAAATAAATGACACCTGATATGGGGTACTATAGAGTGAAAAGGGAATTTCGGACCCAGCTAATGGTAAGTACAGAGACTAAACAAGATGCAATAGCACCATCTATTGGCTGGTAAAAGATCTTTTTCTTATCTTTGTGCCTGTTGGAGAACTTTACCTTCTCCTCCTCCAAATGTTATTATTTAAAGGAATGCATTGTTGAAACACTGCTCATGCCAGTTTGGTTAAAAATGTAATGCATGAACTATTCACCAGATAACATTTTAACAATGAGTGAAAAGAATTGAAACTGTGGAATGCTGAAACTATATTTCCCAGACAAGCCAATGAGTGATGGTCTGTTTCCTTTTGTTGTGCTGCTATGCTTAGAAAAAACAAAATGTGTCACTAATACGTCATGTGACTTGAAAGAGCTAATAAAATGTTGAATTTCCAAAGAGCCCTATTTTTATCACAGACTCCACAGAAGTTCAGCTCCATCAAACTGGCAGGTCATAAATTAAGAAAATGGTCTGGGTGAGTTTTACGTGTTTTAATTAGTTTGCAAGTACAATGAGTTTTGGTTCATATAACAATTTTTTTTTTTATTATGTTGCAAGCTGTTTTTTGTGATTTTTGTTAAAAAATTTCACATTCCAATATTACTTATTTTTACCCTATGAAGTTTACACACAAAACTTTTACCATGCTTTCATTGTGTGTTTTACATATTTCTTTGTTTTGTCCCAGAGCCAGATTTTTATTTTACATGGAGATCCATTG
Source organism: Ambastaia sidthimunki (assembly GCA_036877625.1). Classification (NCBI taxonomy): domain Eukaryota; kingdom Metazoa; phylum Chordata; class Actinopteri; order Cypriniformes; family Botiidae; genus Ambastaia; species Ambastaia sidthimunki. Next base: position 1,108 of record JAZGTK010002461.1, on the reverse strand, counting down.
TAAAAATATAAATCCACTTTTAAAATACAATAATCCAAACAGAGAAATAAACTTTTAAATATTTATAGTTTGAGTTTTATCATAATTTCACCCTTCTAACTGTATATAACTTATATAGTTAATTGTTTAAAGATTCATAACTTAATGATATAAGTTAACATTAGCAAAACAAGTAGTGTTTAAAATGTAATTTACATCATTGTCATTTACCATAGAATGATGTCTTTGTTATATCAATCAAATGTGGCAGTACAACTTAAAACATACTAGGAAAAAAAATATTGTTTTCCATACCCCACAAAGCTATACAAAAAAACTGAATTTTTGCCAACGCAGAGTCAAATCAAATTCTGATCAGACAGTAATTTTAAAAAAATGTTTAAAAATAATTGTTTTCTGGACCTTTCTGCATCTGAATTCATGTGTTTTGTTTAAAGGTGATTGTTTTGACAGCTATCAACATGTATAGAACTTTACTGATGATCGCCTTTTTTATATCAGGTACGTCATATCATGTCTTATTTCAAATCTTTACTACTTCAAAGTTGTACCTAACCTAATGTTTACCATATTTCTTTTAACAGTACATCTTGTCATCACAACTCAACAATCAATCACAAGTACTGGTGTCACAAATAAGAAAACAGACGATATTGTAACAGAATCCATCAGTTATCCTACAAATGATTCAACAGCAGATACAACTGATGAATTTCCCACAGAAATACCCTTGGAATTAATCAGAAGTATCACTAGCAAAACGATAACCGGTATAACTGGTGAGTTCACCTCCTCAGAACTGCTTCTACTCATAAATCTACCTGAAAATGATTTCGATGTTTTTTTTTTAAGATAAATCAACCAGTGGTGACATACAGGAATCTGCAACAGAACTGAAAGAGGAATTTTCAACATTATTGTCGGAAAATCCATCTACAAATCTCAAAGATCAGATGCCTGTACCCACCACACCTGACATTACTAACAGAGTCACTGCTGAGCAGACAACTATTGAAGTTGATCTAGAATCTACAACAGAATTCACAGCAGAAATATCTGAAAGTGTCACTGCTAAAGAATCAACAACAGCATTTACAGCAAATTCAGA
>JAZGTK010002460.1:0-31763 GCA_036877625.1 Ambastaia sidthimunki | reverse complement strand
TTAATTACGGTTAATTATACTTATTATTCCCTTTGAACTAAGGCTTAAATTCCCTCGTTTCAGCGGAAGAGCGATAGTGTTTTGAATAACGCTTTCCAACTCGGCTGATTTGCTACAAGGTATTTCTATAAATTTGCAATTATTTCTCATATAAGTTTGTGTATATATGTATATGTGTTTGTGTATTCATTGTTTATGTTTGTGTGTGCTCTTTATCTTTATTTTTAGATTTGTTTTATTTTCAAGTTTCAAAATTCACTGTAAATATCCTTGGATATTTTTGTCTTTTGTACAGCTGCTTTGCAACAATGTACCATTGTGAAAAGCGCTTTATAAATAAACTTGAACTGCCTGGAAATGCTAGCAGTGCTTCAGGCTCTAAAACATTTCCTCCCAGACCTGAGAGACTGCCACGTGTTGGTGCGCACCGACAACACGGTGGTGATTGCATACATCAACCACCAAGGAGGTCTGTGGTCATGCCCCCTGTACAGGTTGGGGCACCAGATCCTGGTGTGGTCCCAGAGAAAGCTACGCTTGCTTAGAGCAGCCTATATTCCTGGGCGATGCAATGTGGGAGCAGACATCCTGTCGAGGCAGGGGCCGAGGCCCGGGGAATGCAGACTTCACCCCGATGTGGTGAATCAGATTTGGAGGATTTTTGGGCAAGCCCAAGTGGACCTCTTCGCCTCTCAAGAGACAGCGCAATGTCCCCTCTGGTTCTCTCTAGTTCATACAGCTCCTCTGGGACTGGATGCCATGGTTCAGATGTGGCTGAGGCTTTGTCTGTACGCTTTTCCCCAATCGCTCTAGTCCCAGGAGTTTTGGAAAGAATACGCCAGGACGTGGTATCTGTGCTTTATGTAACCCCGTACTGGCCAAGTCGAGTATGGTTCTCAGATCTCTTAACTCTCCTAGACGGCTCTTCCTGGAGGATCCCCTTGAGGGGGGGGGGGGTCTTCTATCTCAGGCAGGGGGCGCCATCGTGCACCCTTGCCCAGAGCTGTGGAACCTGTGGGTATGGCCCCTAAGGGGGTGCAACTCATAGCTTCCGGTCTCTCAGCTAAGGTTATTGAGACCATTCTGCAATCCAGAGATCCCTCTATGTCATCATAAAGCAAAATTAGAGCGGATAAGGATTTTTAATTATTTCTTTTTTTTTACCTTATTTTGCAAAAACTAGACTAGTGTGATTTCAGTCAGACTAATCCATTTATATGGCACTTAAAAAGTTGATTATCACTTTTTTCTGTTAAAGTCTACTTTTAAAGTGCATGCTACGGCACTAAATAAGAAATGTGTATTACGAAGTAGAGTCAATCTCAATTTCAGTTAAATGGGCAGCTTGAATGTCATATGGTTGTGAATGTCAGACTATTCAGTAGGATTTGATGAGCTGGCATTATTTAGCAGACATTAAATAATTTAATTTGGCAGAAATTTTAAAAATGTCTAATTCAAACCATTTAACAAATAATTAGTGATGATGCCAGGCATCATCTCAAATTTTGATATCAATCTTGCAGTACCTCCGTAACAAAGTACTAAAAGTACTTGGAGTGCTGTTTAAAGCCTGTAAAATGATATTAACATGAATATTAACAGTTCTTGACTAACTACATGTAGCCTAATTCCATACATCCATTTTCCAAAAAGGTTGGAACCTATCCTAGCATCCTGGGCCACAGGTGGAGCACACCTAGAATAGACAGCCTTTCCATTGCAGGGCACTCACACACACATTCACATTTCTAAGGTATATCTGCATGTCTTTGTACTGTGGGGAAACCCAGCCTGGGGGGTACCCAGAGGAAACTCACACCTACACATAGAGAACATGCAAACTTCCAAGACTCAATCCAGGGACCTTCTTGCTTTGAGGCAACAGTGCTATCCACTGTACTGTCCCTGTAATCTAATTGGCTAATTACTTTTTATTTGGAGATTTAGCCATCATATTGTAAATTAAAAATTATGAATGTCAGGAATATCCACTATATTAGACATGGATCCATCTTTTAATGCTCTTCGGGATGTTACATCCCCTGTGAACTGTTCATTTGGTTTTCCCCATGTTTAGCTCTGTTTTCACCCCCATGAACTGTCATTTTGGTTTCCCCTGTGTTTAGCTGTGTTTCACCCCTATAAATTGTCATTTTGGTTTCCCCCATGTTTTTGCCCCTATTTGGATTTCCTGTGCCTGTTTAGTTAATTCCCTTCACCTGTCTTAGTGTTGTTAGCTATTTAAAATGGTTTCAGTCTAGCGTTCTGGGTCCGGTCTTTGTTAGTTATCAAATGTACGTGTGTTGGGTGTTCTGTGTTCCTGGTCTGTTTCCTGGTTGTTCCCTGTATGGTTTTTTGATTAAAGAAGTTATTGGATTACTACGTTTTGTGCTCCTCGTTCCTAGCTCCGGAAGCCCATGCATGTACCGTAACAGAAGACCGGACCTAAAACAGTAGCAGAGTTTTATACCCACATTTATTTTTCCATTTTTTCCCAGTATTTTGTTTTTTTTCCCATGAATGACCCAGCCGTTGTTCTTCTCCTTCTGAAGCAGGGGGAACACTCTCTTAAGGACTATACTAGTGACTTTGCCTTTTACGGTGCTCCCAGACCACAGCCTGTGCAACTTCTTCTACATGAGTCTCAATGAAGCCACTAAAGTACAGCTGTCAGGTCACGGTCCTTGAAAGACCCTCGTAACCTATATCAAGTGGGTGCTGGCATCCTGCGGATCGCCGATGACCATTGAGATCGTCGCGAATGATGCCAGCCCCACTCCCGACCCAGTGCCAAGCCCTCCATCATCCTGGAGTGCAGAGCTACAGCCCGAGTCCACCGTTGAGTTCAAGCACCAGGCAACCGAGGAGCCATCACGGAAGAGAGCGACAGAGCCGTGGATTGCCGTGGAGCTCAAGCCAGCTACGACCAGGTGTGTGAGCCGGCATCAGAGCTTGCCGCGGATGACGAGGGAGGCTCCGCCCACTGTACCAGCACTGAGGGTGAGCCCGCACTGGATCTCATAGACTTTTATTCTGAAGTCAGTATGCCAGATCAAAATTTCCCTCTCACCCACCCTCCCTCTCTTGGATTTTCCTGTCTTGTGTGATGTCCACCACTGTCTGCTGACAGCCCCTCTGCTCACCCTCAGCCTGCCATCAGTGCAGTGGTTGAGCCGCAGGTCTGCCAGCTGCCAGCAGTGTCGTGGCTGGAGGATCCCTCCTCCTCACCTCCAGCCGCTGAGTCCTGGACTCCACCTCGGCCCTTCGACCCTGCGGCTCCGCCATGCCTTCTAGCTCCCTCGGCTCCGCCCGGTCTCATCAGTCCCCTTGCTCCACTGGGCTTCCTCGTCCCTCCGGCTCCACATTGGTCTCTCGTCGATCATCTGCCGCCTCTGGACTCCACTCCTTCGGCTTCTCCTCGTCGCTCTGTCAGGCTCCTCCTTCCCTCCGGCTCCTCCTCCGTCCTCGGTCGCACCGGCTCCACTGCGGCCTTCCAGATCCCTGTCTACACTTCTTTGTCCGGTCTTAGTTAGTTTAAATGTACGTGTGTTGGGTGTTCTATGTTCCTTGTCTGCTTCCTGGTGGTTTCCTGTATCGTTTTGGGATATTCTCGATTAAAACGTTTATTGGATTACTACATTGTTTTGTGCTCCTTGTTCCTCGCTTCGGAAGCCCACGCACGTACCGTAACATGGGATCAAAGCCACACATTTTTAAAGCGTGTAATTAAGATCATTTTAGCGTCACTTAATAAAGCCAAACTTTAGACATTTCGCAGGCTGTGGATCCACCATAAACACCATTAGGTTTGTTCACAAACATCACATATTATCCCTGTTACACATCTGTTTCACTGCAGAAGCTGATATAATCCTTGGGTTACCATGTTGAACTTCCACACCAACACAATAATGCACATCAGCATTTTATATCATGAGATGTTACAGTTAGTTGATGCAAACTGTTTCTTAAGTCTAAAACAAGCTTCAAAAACTCCCTCCATCTGCCATTGGTTGGTCAAACAGATAGTCCCACCACAAATTCAAGCCATTGGTTGAGCCAATATTGTTATTTCTGGCCCAATCAGGCTGCTTAGTATAGGCCGGGAAATAATTTGGATTAGTAAATATTGTCATACAATGAAGTTATGACATGGATCATTTTTTTGTTTTGGTTGTAATTGAATGTTAACATGGTTTATGGTTCACAAAACATATATTTCCACATATTATACGTTTTTGTAACTCCTCTATGTCCAGTTCTTCTAAAACATATTGTTTCCTACAAAGCCCATTCTTCTGAAAATCGCAGTGTGCTCTGATTGGCCAGCTGACCAAGTACATTATGATTGGCTAAATATCCTAAATAAGTGACAGAACTGTTTTTCCCTTTACCATAACCACGAATTTCAGCTTCAGGTCCCCTGAGTCAGGTCCAGAAAATGCAGATGACCAAGCCGATTGATCAGAACCAACTGAGCAAAACAGACACCAGCAAAACAGAACGCGTTGTGTATGTATGTTTGTCATCTTTAAACCACCAGTTATACGCTGAGAACAGAGGATGCTATAATTGTAAAAAAAATCCATCTCTGCACTTGTGATTGTAAGAATGACAAACATCATGCATTACATTTGAAGAGTAACATTCAAACAGTTAATAGCAAATACTTAAACAAATAATAAAACATACATACAGGTTCTGATTTAAAAGTGCCAGATTTTCCTAGCATAGTCACCTGCTGAGGAGAGTGAGTCGTCTTCTGGGTGCAAAAAGTCAGTCATTCACTTCTCAGTAATCAGCGCTGGCCTATCAGTGGGAAACTCAATAGCTACTGGCGAAAATTGAGTGAATTCTCACGGCAGTTCATTAGTCTTATTTTTGGACCCTAGTAGGCAACACTGCTGCAATAACTAAAGCCACACCTTCTTTGTCTGTGTATACATTTAGGTGGCATTATTGAAATATTCCCACACTGTGATTTAAGAGTGTGGGGTAGGAGTCGACTGAGGTGTTTTTGGCAGGTTTGTATCAGGCTTCTTTTTTAGATAGAACCATTTTGTGGGAGACTTTGAGTTTTTTAACTTTGCAGATCTTATACATGCACAAACAGCTACATAACACACAAGAAAAAGGAAAACATGAAAACGTATTATTTGACCCCTTTAAAAGACAGCAGTGCAGCGATGTAATGCATGAAATTTCCTATGATTAAAAACTAAAAGGGAGTTGTGGTACTTGTAGAATAACTCTAGTCTAGGAGGTGCAGAGGAAGAAAAGTCATTATGTTACAAAGCACAACGTGTTGGTACCTGCCCTTTGTCCCAATGTGATCCATAAAAAACAGTTGATCATCTTGGATGACACCAAGCGTGAGGGAATGGACTGCAGTTTCAGATTAGTAGAGATCTTGGTTATGAGGAAGAGGGTAGCCATCACATAAAATATGACAATATGGCATTCTAAAATAGCAAAAACAAACAAGAAAGGAAGAAAGGAATTGGGGGTATCATCAACATAGCAGCTGTAGGAAAAGACTTAAAATGAGTGTCTCTAAAAATCTATGTGTTATGGATGAAGTGCAAGGGTCCTAGCATTGATTCTTGAGGAACCACAGTGGTAAAGGTGCAGGTTAGGTAAGTAAGCTTTTTTCAGCTGACTTGGTAAAATTTGTATGCAGGTAGGAGTAAAGTAAACGTAAGGTAAGTAAAGTGCTGACACAGAAATATTCCTCAATGCAGCTTGAAGTTCAAAGACCTGTGATTGACAGTTATACAATGTAAAAGTTAATAATAAAAAAGAGATTAATTCAGCAAACGTTGATACAAGGTCTGTCTTTTTTCAGACTACAGATTAAGTTATTTGTGTTTAGTGAGACATTGTTATTGTAGACAAGTATACATGAGGCTGCGCAGAGTTTTGTGGTGGTAGCATCTTTACAAATGCTGTTTACAACAAACATGGACAGCAAAGCAGAATAATTTCTCTTTGCTGTAACCAATAGAGAAGCAATCTCTACAATACCTTAAATTGTGCATCAGATTTGCCATACTGCACTAAACTACCTTGTTAGAGTTCTGATCGCCATCACCTGCTGCACCTCATCTACTCATCACCCTTACCTGTTCCTCTTTATGGACTGCCTTTATTAACGCACACCTCAGCTCCGCTAGTCGTCCGGTCTCGTCTACACGTGCGGACTCCATCTGGTATCGTATACAGAATTCCAGATCATATACTAATCTATCTTCATTACCTGTGTTCCTTTGTCCAAGCTCCTGTGTCGCTGAGGTGTGCGTCCTTCGTTTCCCTGGATCCACCGATCTCCATTATCCCTGTCCATACTAAGAAAAGAGACTCTCCCCGAATTCCTTCGCCATCCTACGGAACGAACCAAACAAGAGACTCGTCAAATCCACGATCCTGCCTTCCTGGCATTCTCAAGTTAGTTGCTTGCCTATTCCATCATTCACTGTCAACTAACCTGTGATTCCAGTAAATCTGTTCATACTTCGCTTCACTCTGTGTCCGTGTTTGTTACAAGGGTGTTGTTTGGAGACTATGATAGATGATAACTGGATAAGTTTAAGTATATCTGACTGAAATGAATAATGGGCTATTGGAGGTGCTATGTTATGGGTCTTAAATTACAAACGCAATGTTAGTGGCCAAGTTTAAAAACAGTGTTAGCTAATTTTTAGTATGAAAAGCGTTTTGTTTTTTTTACGCTCTGTAATATCAACATGAAAGGATGAACTTTGAAGTTAAGATTCATAGTGTCACAGGATGTGTATTCAAAGAATGTGAGAACACTGTTTACAATGAATGGAAGAATACCATTCCACTCTGACATATTGGACCTGAACAACAGAGGATTTCATGTGTATTTGCTGAGATTTCGCAGAGAGCAGACTGGAACATTTGTTATTACTGTCTGTATGGAATTGATAGGTAAAATTTAGTTTGCACTGCAGGCAGTAAGAAAAGCATTAGAGTGTCTTTAGATGCAATAAAACCCCTGCAACGCTTGCATCACACTGCATTAGTACATAAATGCTAGGGAAAGCTCGATTTATGTCAATTAGGATTTGAATTTCTGTTTTGAAAGACAAATATTTGGTCTTAAATATTCAATATGCAGATCCATGGCATTCTAGAGCATATGACATTTTAAAATGGTCTGGTGAGAAAGCCAGATCAACTGAGATTTCTTTTTCTCCAAGAAAACAAATTAAATAGAGTAAATGCAGATTCAAGTTAAAAATATTACTATTCACTATTAGATGTGAATTTCCTGGATTTATTATGTATTGTATACTCTATTGCATGCCATAGTCATTACTGTACTTGCATTTATATTACTTTTCATTGTCAAATCTGTTTTGTTCAAAAATGCTATGTTTGTTTTTCACTATGATGCTTCAAAACAATGTTTTGTATATCCCTTGACAAGGTACAATAAAAACTCAATCATTCCTAGTTCTCGTCAGCTGTTTATTAGTCCTTGTATGACATCTTGGATCTAGTAGATCCAAGATGGTGGTGCGGTCAGACGCAGTGGCTACTCCGGGTCCTAAAAACCGTGTTTTTATGTCTGTTAGTCTCGTCTCCTCGTCTTCAAACCATCTCCATTATATTGTATATATTTTGTGTAACACCGTGGTCCTGCAAGACACAAAATTTCGTTCCACTGTATGCCCACTCATGTAGCGGAATGACAAAGCTCAACCCAACCCATAAAGTATCGATAGGAGATTTAACCAAGAAATTTATTTGCCAAAAACAGAACTATAATTTTATAGGCTGTAACTGATGTATTTTATTTAAAATGACTTGAGTGTGATTGTTAAAAAAAATATTCACCCTCCTGGCTCAGTGTAATCCTTATTAAACTTTTTATCCTTTTTAAAGGTGCTCTTTTTATATAAAGCAAATCATGAGGCAACATTTGTTTCATAAAGTTGTGATTTCATTGCTTAGATTTATGGATGTTTATAAGAGGTTATTTACAGAGTGATCTGAAATGTCTTTTAATAGCCATAAGACATGGGACCACAGATTAAAATGGATATGTACTTTATTTTCTTTTAGAATAAGTTTTAAAAACGACAGTACTACCCTGCAATGGGTGCTAATCATTACTATGTCTATGTCATGTGCAGCAAACCTAATGGAATCACATTGGCTGCTGCGGCCATGAGTCGTAACAGCCTCTGAATCTGGAGGACTGTCAGAAATTGGCCTACCCATAAACTGCTCGCAGCAGCAAGGATGGACTCCACACGTGCAGGGGACAATTGTGTCTGCATTGTAGTGGAGTCCCAAATCACCCCAAGAAAGGTAGTTCTCTAAACAGGAGAGAGCATACTTTTCTTGGGATTGAGCCTGAGCCCTAAGCACCTCATATGAGCTAATATGACATCTCAATGCCATGGGCTAACTCCTGCGAACTGGCCATAACCAGTCATTTGTCTATGTTGTTCAGTACGCGGATGCCCTGGAGTCTCAATGGAGCCAAGGCTGCATCCATGCACTTCATAAAGGTGCGGGGGATAGAGCTAGGCCGAAAGGAAGTACTCGATACTGGTATGCTTCGCCCCCGAAAGCAAACCTGAGATACTTCCTGTGTTCTGGCAGAATCATGATGTGGAAATACGCGTCCTTCAGATCTATTGTGACAAACCAGTCCTCGGGCTGGATTTGACACACAATCTGTTTGAGTGTCAACATCTTGAATCTGTGTCTCCTCAGTGACCAATTCAAGCAGCGCAGGCCCCCGTCCTTTTTGGGAACTATAAAATATCGTCTGTAGAGACCTAGATCTCTCAAGTGAAGGGGAACACATTCTATGGCCCCTTTCGCCAAGAGAGTCTCCATTTCCTGGGCCAACACTAAATGCTGTTCTCCCTCTACCACAGTTTGAAAAATGGCATTGAAACAAGGAGGAAGGGAGGTGAACTGAATTTTGTATCCTATCTCTACTGTTCTTAACAGCCATGGGCTGGCATTTCTATCCCCTGAAACACATGAGGTGGCGGGAAAAGTAGAAGGTCCCAATGGGGGCTCAGAGATTGGTTTGACCTGACATATTTTGCACAGGGACACCCCTTGGTGGGGCTGGCACCCAAGATGCTGCTGGCATCAGGTTCACTTCTTTTTCACAGCCTTTGAGAAGATTACAGTTCTCAGGTTGAATGTCATCCACGGCTGCGAGGCCTGCATACGCTGCCCAGTCCCTTTTGATCTTCTGCTGCTGCCTGTAGGTAGTAGTGGATACGGAAGACGAGGTGAATGGGGTTCCAACCATCTGCCTTGGTCTAGGTCTTTAAGCAGGTCAGCCTGGTACGCCTGCAGAACCACCATGATGTGGAGTGATGCTGACCTTATTCAATATGAATGTAAGTTATACAGCCTGTGTACAACTTATCAAACATTGTGTCGTTGATACTTTCTGACTTAATTCTCATAATTCTCAACATTCTTATTCTCTTGAAAAATAGGATGAAAAAGTTTTGTTCGAACTAAACAAAAAGTCAGTCCTGTTTTTGTTGGTTGTTTTTGTTATCTCACTATACAAATCATGATTGGATTGTGAAAAGTGAGTGTTACATTTCGGAATGAAGCTATGTGGGCGGACTAAAAAGTAAGAGCAATTTGTGACACAAGCTGATAACTAAGTTGTTGTAGCTAAAAAAATGGTTCTGTCTCCGAGTATTGCATGCCCCTATTTTGCCCCCATAGCATGATAAAGTATAACCACCCGCCAATAGCAGTTTTCAAATATCCCCACATACTGCTTAAGCTTCATACTACATTAGCATAATCACCAAAGTTTGTCCAGGACTTTCCGTTTCTGTATTGTTGCCTTTGTTGTGCCAAGAAGCAGATTTGTCTAGCCATAATTGTTTCAAGCTATTTACAACTACTAACATTTTCCAAAAGAAAGAAAATCAATGCCAGTTTTCATCACTTTGCCTTCAGCCAACCTCTTACCACTGTCTGCTTGGTATGCAGTGACCCAAAAACCTTGTACAATCTTTGTGCCGCAAACTAGATTTCAAAATTCAAAAAGGTTTTCAATTTTCCGAAGTGAAGTGACGTGTGGCCATGTATGGTGACCCATACTCAGAATTTGTGCTCTGCATTTACCCATCCAAGTACACACACATAGTAGTAAACACACACACACACACAAACCGTGAACACACACCCGGAGCAGTGGGCAGCCTTTCTGCTGCGGCACCCAGGGAGCAATTGGGGGTTTGGTGCCTTGCTCAAGGGTCTCACCTCAGTCGTGGTATTGAGGGTGCAAAAGAGCGCTGGTCATTTACTCCCCCCACATACAATCCCTGCCAGACCCGAGACTCAAACCCACGACCTTCGGGTTACAAGTTAGACTCTCTGACCATTAGGCCACGACTGCCCCAAAAACACTTCAGTGATGTTTTGAAAGTCTGGATGAACATTAGTAACCTGACAAAGCAGAGATCATAGTGGGATATCTGCTTATATGAATGACAGAACACAAGAAGATATTAAAAATCCAGATTCCCTCTCTTATCAAAGTGAGCCTGTATTATTCTATACGTTGATCACAAGTCACACTGCTTTGACACGATGCTACACCCCAGGGAACTGATTAAAATTACCATCAGCAGACATCAAAAAAAGCTTTGTTTATTACACAGAAAATGCAGACAAAAATTTTGCATCATATACATTTTGTCTTTAAACTTCTCATGGGTGGTCTGAACTGCCTGTTCTCAACAATGTACAATAAGCACCTCTGATCCTTATACTGAGTTTTGAGTTGTTTCTTAATAAAAACATATTTTGATTTTTCATACAGATGGCGTGCATGAATATTTTAAATAAGAAAGAAATAATGAACAGAAGAATGTAATTAATTATCCATAACAGTCATATCAGTGCCACTGGAGTTAACATGCTTTCCACAGCTCAAGGTGAAGGATGCGTGGCATGGCATCTCTTACTGCTCTAGAAATTAGTGCTATTCTAGAAACCTGCATCCTGGTCCCATTTTTGAAGTGAGTATGCGCACTAAATGTAGACAAAATTTGTTTACTGCCTTAAACTGAAACCTGACAGAAGCATGATAAACAAACTGCCATTTATTTATATTGAAGCCGCTGAAATGTGTTCCAGATTGTTCCAGCTCAATTTGACACACTTATTGCTAATAATATCAGTGTCATAACTGAAATGGGTTATTGTGACAATATAAATGTATGCTGTCAGAGTACTTAGTAAAATGATTGCCAAAACACAGACAAAATGTGAAATGCCAGAATCCTGATAACAAAAAGGCAAGTGTTCAGAGTGAGTGAGTAATGTACATGCAGAGCCACAGATAGCAGGTGCTAATCATAATTACCTGTAGCCTGTCTGCAGAAAGAACACTGCTCTCACCACTGTCATATCTGAAAACACAACTCCTTTCACCGCTGACAGAGGGTGAGGCATTAAACACTGAAGAGGATGATAGTAATTTGACCATTCCCCATAAATGGGAGAATTTAGGGGTGTCCGTTAAAAACAATTGACCTTTAACTGCTTAGAATTGTATTCCTCAATCACATTTTGTGACATCGTCTTTGTGTAAATATCATCAGAAAGTGAGCAGACAGACCTCCAAGTGTGAGTGTGGACCTTCATTTTTTTTTTAAATGACCTTCAGCTAGAATTATGTAAATGTTTTCTCTCTGGACTTATTAAGCAGCACAATGTTGTGTTTTAAAACATCATGGGGTTTGACTTCTGAATGCATACGGTCTGTATTCTTATTTCAAACATTTACATTTGTGCAGTTGCTTCTGACCCAACAACGTCATATTAAACAAACATCTCTGCTTTCTCTTCCATAAACATTGTGAATAAATTTTTAAAAGGTTCCATTTAGACATGATCTCTTAAAGGTAATTTGCCAGTAATTTACAAAAAGACAGCGTGTGTTGAAAGAGGCTTTTGTGTATGTGACTCACAACTGTTTGTGATCTAAACATCCAAAAAAATACCATACGTTTCAGTCTAAATGGCCAAACTGGACCAAGTAGTTTTTCAATTGTTCATTAAATGGTGACAGACGGAATGAGAGAACAGTTTTTGACAGAGCGTATGCATAAATGTGTTAAATACTGTAAAGTGTGAATCCTGAACTGCAGAGAGACATAATAGTTTACATACACCGTTTTCACAATGACAGCTACTCTAATGTCCTAAGGCATTGTGCTACCATCAGATAATTACTTTTGCAACCGATTTAGATATACTAGATTTTAACTGTAAGGAACACGGGAAACCAGTAGGATCCATATGCAGCTTTATTAGAATAATGTTAAACAGGCAATGATCATAAATGGCAAACAGTAATGGCAGAGGCAAACCAGAATCAGAATCGGGGCACAGGCGAAGTTCGAGGCAGGCAGCAGACAATGGGATATCCGTAGAACAGGCAGGGGTCGAGGCAGGCAGCAGACAATAAACGTAATCCAATAAACAATCCAAGTCAAGGGGCAGGCAGCAAACAATCAACAACGAGGAACAGAACAGGGTAATAACGTGATATCCAAAACCAGGTAAAACGCTCAGAAATGTCACCATAGGAAAACAAGACTTCGCAAAGACACAATGTTCAACTGAAGCTTAAATACATAGTCCTTGATTGTTGATAGAATGCAGGTGTGGTGAAGGGGGCGTGGTCAGCCCCAGGCAGATGACCCATGGGATTTGTAGTTTTAATCCAAATTAGTATTCAGGCGACGGTTCCCGCTGACGGCCAGGAGGAGGCGGTGCGGGAACCTCAGACGTAACAGAGCCCCCTCCCTGCGAACGGCTCCTGACGTGAGGAGGTTGACGACGCCGGGGTCTACCACGGGGTCGAGGGGCCGGCTTCTCCGGATGCGCCCTGTGGAACTCCTCGATTAGAGTGGGATCTAGTATATCCCTGGTTTCCACCCAGGATCGCTCCTCCGGACCGTAACCCTCCCAGTCGACGAGGTACTGTAGCGTACCGCCCCGGCATCTGGAGTCTAAGAGTTCCTTAACTCTGTAAGCCTCCTCACCGTCTACCATGATGGGGAGGGTCTGCGTCTGGGCCCCTTCCTCCGGCGGTCCTCCCGGTCCTTCAGCTGGTTTTAATAAAGACACATGAAATGTGGGAGAAATGCGGTAATTAGTGGGGAGGTCCAAACGGAAAGATACAGGGGTAATTTGGCGTATAATTTTGAAAGGGCCAACATACCTGGGACTGAGCTTCTTGGATGGGAGCCTGAGATGTAGATTCTTGGTTGACAACCAGACCCATTGGCCAGGTTCATAGTTAGGGTTGGGTCGACGATGTGCATTGGCTTGGTGAGTTTCTCTTCTGATGGCGTGTAGGAGATGTTGGTGTGCCTGATCCCACGTTTCTTCACTGCGTTGGAGCCATTCGTTGACAGATGGTAATTCCGAAGGTTCACCAGACCATGAGAACAGGGGCGGTTGGAATCCTAAGACACACTTGAAAGGGGTTAGACCAGTGGCAGGTTTAACTAAAGAGTTCTGTGCGTATTCAGCCCACATGAGGTATCGATGCCAGTCCTGTTGATGCTGATGACAATAGGAGCGTAGAAATCGTCCTATCTCCTGATTGAGTCGTTCTGTTTGACCATTAGATTGGGGGTGATAACCAGACATGAGACTGACGTTGATAGTCGGCTATGAAGTCCAGAGTGATATGGGACCAGGGTCTTTGTGGTACTGGGGGTGGTTGTAGGTATCCAGATGGTAGTTGTCTTGGGGTCTTTGACATTTGACAGATGGTACAGGATTGAATAAACTTTATGGTGTCGGACTTCATGGACTCCCACCAAAAACGATTCTGGAGCAGACTTATCGTGGCAGCAATTCCTGGATGACCAGAACTGGGAGTCTCGTGGACCATTTTTAAAACTCTTTCTCTGAGGGGAACAGGAACAAACAATAGGTTATCAGGACAATCTTCAGAAATAATTTCACCTTCATTCAGGGCTTGAATTTCTGTGATGATATCCCAGTGAACTGGTGCAACAAGAATTCGTTGGGACAGGATTGGTTCAGGATCTGGGTTAGTCTCTTCCTTCTCGTCCTGGCGTGATAGTGAATCAGCTTTTCCATTTTTTGAACCTGGACAATAGGTGACAGAGAAGTTAAATCTGGTAAAAAATAGAAGTCGTTTGGCAGACTTCAGATACTCTAGATTTTTGTGGTCAGTGAGAACCAGGAAAGGATGTTTAGCGCCCTCCAACCAGTGACGCCATTCTTCAAGGGCTAACTTGATTGCTAAAAGTTCTCTATTGCCCACATCATAGTTGCGTTCAGCAGGAGTGAGTTTCTTAGAGAAGAATGCACATGGAAACACCTTGGCTGGGGAACCTGATCGTTGAGACAACACTGCTCCTACCCCTGTACTGGATGCATCGACTTCAACAATAAATGGTATTTCAGGATCAGGATAGTGTAACACTGAGGCTGTCGTTAACCTGGTTTTGAGTTCTTGGAACCCTCTATCAGCTGCAGGACTCCAGGAAATTCTTGAACCTTTGGACTTGGTTAAGGCAGTTAGGGGAGCAGCAATCAGACTGTAATTTCTAATGAATTTCTAAAAATTAGCAAAACCTAAAAATCTCTGCAATTCTTTGACAGTACATGGCGTAGGCCAGTTCAACACAGCTCTCACCTTCTGATTGTCCATAGTAACACCTTCAGGACTGATAACATACCCCAGGAAAGTTGTGCTGGTGGTGTGGAATTCACATTTTTCCTCTTTCACGAAAAGGTGGTATTTGATAAGACGTTCCAGGACTGCTCTGACATGGGAGATGTGTTCTGTGAGATTGTTGGAGAAAATGAGAATGTCATCAATGTATACAATGACCCATCGTTCAAGCATATCTCTAAATATATCATTCATGAATGACTGAAACACAGAAGGAGCGTTGGCTAGACCAAACGGCATGACCAGATATTCATAATGACTACAGGCTGTAGAGAACGCCGTCTTCCATTCATCACCTTCCCGTATACGAATGAGGTTATAGGCGTTGCGCAGATCAAGTTTGGTGTAATATCTTGCTTGTCTGAGTTGTTCTAGGGAAGCTGGAACTAGGGGTAATGGGTAACGGTACTTGATTGTTATGTCGTTTAGAGCTCGATAATCAATGCATGGTCGCAATCCTCCATCCTTCTTCTTTACAAAAAAGAACCCTGCTGAAGCTGGAGAATTGAATGGACGTATGAACCCTTTTGCTAACTCTTCTTCAATGTAATTTTTCATGGCTAAAGATTCAGGTTGTGACACTGGAAAAATTCTGCCTCAAGGGGGAGTAGCACCAGGAATCAGATCAATGGCACAGTCCGTGGACCGATGAGCGGAACATTAACCACAATGTCTGAACAAATTAATCTGATTTAAGAACTTACAAAATGACAATGCAGAAAGATGGTCATGACAATCCTATTTGAAAAATATATATAAACTGGACTCAGGTAGGACTCAGGTAGAACCAAATAAGAAAATTAAATATAAGAAAAAAAATCTATATTTAATTTTATTTATTTTAATCTAGGAGGATGTTATGGGATTCTGTTATTTGATAAAGGAGATGTACCTCCTTAAGCTCCATATTATTGTATAAATTGTATCAGCAATTTTAAAGGAATTCTAAAGGATTTGTTTAAATCAAACAATTTCTCAAATGTATTAACAATGTATTAGATTACAGTGGATTTTTATGCCTTACAAAATATATTCCAGCATGCACTCTTACTTTCTCTCCATTACTGAGCAATAATTCACACAGGGACCACTAAAGGACCATTTCCCTGTCCCAACACTCAAACTCAAAGGAGAAACAATTCATCACATCAATACTTGAAGCATGACCACAAGCCTGTGATCCTCCTGGGTCAATACTGCAGCTGGGCTGTGTGCAGACAACAGTTGCTTATTTACAGAGCTGTTGTCTGCCTGGCGCACAAGGATACTCCTTAATTTGAGCTACTGCTGAACAGAGGAAAGAATCATATTCATCTAAAGAGGTTATATTTACACTGCTTTTCACCGGATCAATAGCAGATTACATTAAGGGTAGACAAGGGGAACCAGTCTTGGTGCCTGACATTCTAATATGGTCTGGGAAAGACAATCAATGCATTTAGCAAAAAGATATTTCAGCATCCTCTTTAACCATTCATCAACAAACAGAGACACTTCTTATTTGAGGCTCAGCCCAGACCTCTTTAAATTTGTATGGGGCCGTCCTTTGGCAAAATATTGGGTATGATAGACTGTAATATACATTGAAATGTTACAGTGGGGACCTCAAATATTCAGGCTTGTGTCTTAGGGTATACCAACAAAATCCTCAAGCACATATTTGTATATTTTGTGCTATGTAATATCTGGTACATGTATTAATTCTTTGACCACATCAGTCAAACAGGTATTTTCTGCAGAACACAACACCATGCCATAATGTATGGGGGAAAATAAAATATCTTTCTTGATTATAAGATTGTTTCATTTCCCAGAGTTTCCAGTAGAACTTTAAAACCTGTCCTTCATAATAACTGTACAAAAACCCCTTACACCAAAGGATCATTGTGCTCAATAAAATTAATATCACTCCAAGCATTTATAGAACATATGGTCATATTTTTGTGTGATACAAGTGACCATAGATGAAACAGTTTAAAGAATCACTTTAATTGGTGATCAGTCTTTGTTGGAGAAAGCTAAAACATGCAGGTTTTAAAATAATTTAATTAAAAATAAAAAAAAATTATAAAAATTATAAATTTTTAAAAATATATATTTTTAAAGTTTTTAATTGGTGTGTAAGTGAGGCGACACTCAGGTGTGTTTAAAGAATCCAGTTGCAGAAGTTTATTAGTAAATCCAAAAACACAAGGCAGAGACAAAACGAGGAAACAGGCAATGGTCAGGGCAGGCAGCAAACAATCAGTAACGTGAGACAGTTAACAGATCAGGGCAGGCAGCAAACAACCGGTAAAGGAGAAGCAGGCAAGGTCAAAACACAAAGCAGATCAAAAACCAGGCAAACAATCCAAAAAGGGGTAATCCAAGAAACATGAAATAGATAACAGGCAAAATCATACACAAGATAACAAACAAGAATAAACGCTTAGTATGCAGTGTAAATACTGGCAATACTTCGCCCTGAAGCTGAGCATGTGCTCAGCTTAAATAGTGCCAAACAGGAAATGGCAAAAACAGGAAACAGGAACAGGAAGCAGAGGGAGCACACAGTCAGTATTCTGGTGAGGGCTGGTGAGGGCTGGTGTCATTACATGGTGCCAGTAGTCAAAAGATTTATCTGAATAAATAGTTACTGCAACTCTAAATGGATTTAATATTGAGAAGTAATCAGGCATAAAACATAAAAACATTCAAAAGGGCTTAACCTCTTTGCTGCCAGGCGAGAATCTATGCTGATCTAGTCGTAGACATATGCTCAAATGGGTAGATAATGGCCTCATCTGCATAACACACAACTAGGGTTCAGAAAACAATTTCTCCTTTGTACAAATGATAGCATGAAACCCATTATCAAACCTGCCCTGGGTTGAGCTCTGCCACAATCAGTTATGTTCTACTGGTCGATGATATTTGCTGTGAGGGCAAAGGGCGATTGCACATTTTCATTTGCAAACATCTCAAAAATCATCCATTAGTGCAAAGTGAGCCAGTTATTGCTCTTGTGTCTGGGTGCTTGTGGGTAGTGTGTCTACAGCTGGTGCGATTAATGAATTTTTAATCAAGGTGTTCTTTGGTTGCAATATGTCTTGTTTCTTTATTGCTCTGATATTTGATATGGTGACCACCTACTGGATCTCAGAAAATAATATGGGTTTCATAAATCTGAATTAGTTTCCAACATGAATTTTAGGACATGAAACGGTCAGTCATGATATGATGTGCTCCCCCTGTCCATTTAAATTAAAATTTAATCTATCTACAGTCACCCTGTACATATTATACCTCACAAATGTCAGATTATAAAACACCTGTTATACCTCTCAGGTCTGACCACCTTTTATATCTGCTACTTTACTTTGTGAAATGGAAAACTCTAACTCTAAATTCTGATCAGATGAGGAACCCTGCAGAGGACAAGTGGGATTGGAGAACGGATGGATGTTGGAAATCATTGTAAATTGGCAATAAGCACACGTGACATGCACGTTTTATATCAATGCATTAAATTATTACTTTTCTTGGCAACCATAAACCAAGCTTTTAAACTATATAAGTTGGTGAAGAAGTGGTCCTTTCTGCTACTTCAAATTACTAGATCTAACTATTAATACATTATTAAAGTTGATCATATTGCCTTTGCTGTTGTTATATAAAGCAATAAGCCACATACAACTGTGGGCTACAGTGATTTTACCACAGGTGCATGATGTTTTAGTAGCCTAAATGTTGACGTAAACAACCTACAGCAAATGCACTATAGTACTTGGTAGAAGATTTTTATTATTGTTCTTTGTATTATTGTTATTTTAGTAACAATTTAAATATAATAATAATTAAATATAATTTATATCAAATCTAAACAATAAAATGTATAAATGAGAACTAGATACACAAACACAGAATGGAAAATGACTATTTGATGCTCTGCCTTTTCCTGGTCTTTAAGGACATAAACATTGCTGTAAATATGTTAACAAGGGTAAAGTGGCAATTACAGGGTTCTGCTAAAAACTCATGTTTAGAGTTTTTGCCTATAATTTAACTTTTTCACACGATTGAAAAGGCAAACACAAATAGCTGTAATTATAAGGTGTGCTATGATAATGAGCAAGCAATGCTAAACAGAAGACAGAACCAGTGGTATTTGATCACCAGCTCCACCTTTGGTTACTTTAATTAGAGATGCTAATACACTGTATGCTTACAGTGGAAGAGGGATTCTGAGCTCTAGCTTATAAGAGAAGCACTAAAAATGTAATTAAAACTACTGTCTGCTTATTGTCTGTTATTAGTTATGGCATAGAGATTAAAAAAACTGTCTGCTTAATGTCCACTATTAAAACAAGTAAAGAAAATGTTAAGGTCTGGGAATATCACACACACACCCTTCACACACACCTTTTACCATCCTGCCATCTGGTAAATGGTACCGAAGCATTCGGGCCCTTACGACCATACTATGCAATCGTTTTTTTCCCCCATGCCAGACTATACAATAGTTTTTTCCCCCATGCCATCAGGTTCCTATAATACACAATAACCATTTGCTAAGTTTCTATCATCCAATAGACAACAGCCTCCCCATCATAATCTCTGTTCTTCCCTGATCTTTATGCTGAAGTAGTGAACTCATGGAAGAATTGTGTTTCACCCCGGCATCTAATATTTTGTCCATTTTGGGGTCGCACGAGCATGGGTATGGAGCGATGCCCAGGGTTGAAGAGACACTTGCGGGCTATCTCTTTCCCTCTACAGCATGTCGTGGAGGAATGCTGCCTTGGTGGGCAAGGCATATGCAGCAGCAGGTCAGGCTGGTGCATCATTGCACACCATGGTGGTTCTGACCTCCTTAAAGATCTTGACTAGGGTGGATGGTTAGAACCGCGGTTCAGGAGCTCTGTAGAGCCACAGATCTTGCCCTCCGTGCCACCAGTGGTGGCCAGGTCCATCTGCAATTCTATGGCTGCTCTGGTGGCTACGGAGAGGCATCTGTGGCTCAACTTTTCCGGTATTCGGGAAAGGGATAACACCTTCCTTTTGGGTGCCCCAGTTGCACCTCAGGGTCTGTTTGGCAAAGCAGTGAGCTCCATCGTTGACAGATACCAGATACGAGAACTGTAGCTTTGCTGTTTAGTGAGCTAAACAGCAAAATGAGGTGTCCAGGGAGCTCCTCCCTGGTCAGGCCGCTGTGACTTCAGGTGGCCTGTTCACCTTGTCTTCTATATAGGCAGCATCAAAAGGCCAGCGTGGCTGCTCAGGCTCCCCCTCACAGATCAAGGGAGACTGGAAAGCATATGCAGGCCTCACAGCTGAGGAGATTCGATCTTAGGACCATAATCTCCTCGAAGGCTGCGAAGAAGAGCACCTGACGCCAGCAGCATCTTGGGGGCCAGCCCCACCAAGAGGGGTCCCTCTGCAAAATATGTCAGGCCAAACCCCTCTCAAAGCCCCAATCGGGAGCTTCTACTTTCCCCGCCACCTCAGGTGTTTCGGGGGACAGAAGTGCCCGACAAATTACCTGTCCAGGCTTCTCTTGCCAGTCCTCTGCTTCAAGGGACTGAACAGATACCTCTCTCGGATCCCACTGGATCATAGATGCTATTACCTGGTGTCACATCTGGGCATAACAGCCCATTCTACTAGGGTATAGCATCATCTAAGGCTTTGTCTAGGGGAGCATCTCTAAGTGATATTTGTGCTGCCGCAGGCTGGTCCTCTCTGCACACATTTATTAGATTTTATAGTTTAGACATAAATACAAGTCCAGGCACTCAAGTCCTCCTGAACTGACAAGTCTAACTCTGTTCACAACATCTAGGGGCAGGCTCTCCCTCACTGTGGCATAGTGGGTATTTCCTCCCCATAGCGTCAAGCATGACGCAGCGTAACCCGGTTTCCTGAGACAGGAAACGAGACGCTGCCTTGCTTCGCCACAAATTGGGCTCACCTGCTCGGTCTTTTGCAGTCACCTTTTAAAAGCATTATGGCATGCAATGTTACAGCATGACCTTGACCTTGCCTATAAATAGGGTTGGTTTTACACATTCAGACTCGGGCGTGCCTGAAGAATGTTCCCCTGTAGCGTCAAGCATGATGCAGCGTGTCGTTTCCTGTCTCAGGGAACCGGGTTGCATACGTAACCTATGACATTCTTCATATACAACTCATAAAAGCATCAATAATTTAAATGTATAAAAATATGTGTTTTCATGATGCAGGTCAGACAGGTAATAAAAATATTAGTAAATACAATAAAAACCTGCAGTTCGTACTTCCAAAATATCAGTAAAATCATATGTAAAATTATGTCTCAAGCACTCAACTGATGATTGTAAAAATCATTGTTTTAAAATTGCCAAGGGAAATGTGTGTGTGTCTTTAATTTCTCAGTTTTTACTTTTTACTTCTCTGGGAAACGTCAGTCCACTGAACCTAAAACTTAATGATAAGCTTGAACTGCCTCAGACCAGCAGCGAACAATGTGCAGTATCACATTTTCTTAGTAACACATCTAGTTTACTTTACTGCTGGCCGTCTCCTGTGTACAGCACTATCTGCTTGAGCGATTAGAAGACTGGCTACAATAATGTTCAGTCATCAGAACAATTGCGCTCCACCTCTCTCACACTTTGATATTAAAAAGTAATTTAGAGCCTCATGACAGTTCATTGGAAGTGAGTGTAAATGTCTAAAAGTATATAAATGTTATTTATTACATTTCCACATAAAACCCTCTTGTCTGGCCAGGTGCAATATCAACTTGACCTAATGTTCTGCAATGTACTTTTAACTATTTGCAAACTTAGCAAATGTTAAAAGAATTTACAGTAAAAATTAAGAGCACTTTAAGAACAGTTTAGGAACAGCATCATATAGTGTTTAAAAAAAACAACCTTGTATGTCCACCACTAAACCTGATGGGTGTTGAGTGCTGTTGCTGCCTAGAACTTGTTACAGTGTTGAGACAAATTGTGAGGTTTTGCCAACAAATTACACTGCTTCCCATTTGAACCAAGAGGGTTGCCTTTGATCTTTAACTTTAGAAGTTTTATCGTTCTATAGCAAGTGCTGCAACATTGGTATTCAAAACTTCCTAAAATTACAGATAGATTATCTTAGGTCATTATCTTCCATTGACAAAGGAGGTAATTATACTTTAGAAATTTGAGGTCAATACATTTTAGGAGTGGCTAGGTCTGACCCAGACCACACCACTGGCACTTAAAGAAAAAGGAGTGAGAAAACAAAATTATTAGAAATATACGTATTTAAAGCAATTTATTAGCAATCAACTTGGGAGGTAACAAATAAAGCAAAATAAAAAAATTAGTTTTGTGTGTTTGTGAACTGTAATCCTAGTTTTCAAGCCGATTCTGCCAAAAGCAAGTTACATGAATTTGAGTAGATCCATACATCATTGTTTCAAAGTATTACTGAGGGTAATGAAGTGTGAAGTGCAAGTGGAGCTGTGTTGTGTCATAAGTGGTAGGAAGAAGCTTTTGTGCTGCAGTGGGAGATTGTAGTTAGTTTTCGACAATCATGGACAAGTTCCTCACATCTTCAGCTGTGAGAGAACAAAGAGAGGGTGCTAAGACAGAGAAAGACTTAGCGGAAATGTGAGAATAAGCTGTAAATGAATTGAAAAGGTCAGTGATGTGCACGCAGGTATCAATCTTCCCTCTGAAGAAGATGGATCTTCAAGCCATCTTGGCCAAAAGCTTTCCTGCTTTGAGGAACATGAAGTGGTTGTCTGAACAATGCGTGAAGCTTTTCTAATTTGGAAAGTGTTTTAGCTTGTCACTATGTTGGGCTTTTGTTTGTTCTGTTTTCTCAACATATAAAGAGAAGGAAATAATTAAGGTGAGTATTTCATCTGATGCTGTTACTATAGTTGCTTTTCTGAGCAGTTCATGATCAGACTCCTCTTATTGACTGATGGTGGATGGGATTACAGCAGAACTTGAAACACTAGCTGTTATTTTACTCTAATCCATAATAAAGGAGTACCAGACAGTGCAGCGAGAACTGTAGCTTTAATTTCTCTGTACAACAATAGTCACAATACATATTATTCTGCAATCACAGACGTTTCTGTACCAAAATAGATTTCTCAGAGGTCTTCCAAGTTATCTAAAAAAAAAAAACTATAGGTAATTTACTGTTGTTTCCAACATTATCAGAAAAAGATTTGTTAGCTTCAGTACATCTGTTAAGCACAAACTTACTTAACCTTGGAAGAAAAACTGGTACTACTGTCCGACTAAACTGTACACATGTAATTCCCAATTTGTGTTATATGAAAAACAATTATGATTGAAAATCAAAGGCTCTAAGATTTCTAGATCTGCTAAGACAATCACAAATCCTTTATAATCTCCAGGCTCACGTCATTAAGCAGATTTTTTAAAGGTTTGAATGCTACCATGAAATACATCCACTTTATGATCAAAACATTGTATTTATTGAGTTTGTATAATAGAGTAGATGGATGTTCTTATTGTCTTGTAAATAGGCCATGAATCAAACGTTGTTTTGTCTGCTTTTCTTACATTAATGCTCTAGAGGTATTTTCATAATAGAGGTTTTTGAAGATTTTTTTTTCGGTTGGTGTGAAGTTAAACCAGGACACCACACCCTAGTCTGTTTAATAACATAGTTCTTGGGTATAGTTTGAGTAGGTGGTTTATATTTGGTTTTTTAAAAAAATTTGGCTTAAAATCCCAGGGACATGGCGGTAACAACATGTGCTTTATATAATGCAAGTCTGATGGTTCATCTATGTGGCATGCCTAAAGTGACAAGTTTCCCAATGTACTAAAGACCCTTTTTACACCCGGTATTAAGATGTGATTTTGGTGATTTAATCACAGGTGGTCACACACAAAAAAGTGCAAATAATATAGCAATGCCTTTAAGAACAATTAAAGAATTTAAAGAGGTTAATGACATGTTTACCTCCATCTAGTTCAGACTCTGTAACTTTTTCATTGAACTAGTCTGTTTTTTAGAGTTTGTGCTTTGTTAGAAAGTTTACTTCCATCCAGTTCCATAAAAATCTTTTGGACAACCTCAAAGGTGTAGTGAAGTTTGGCAGGGTAGCTGAGATTTAGAGCATACATCAGTCTGAACAGCATAGCCACAGCTTTAAGTACAATTCCAATGTCATGTGGTGCATCATTTAAAGCATATTCTTTGAGAACATAAATTCCAACAGTGGCATCTTCATCCATGCCCTGTACATGATCATGATATTGTCACGAATCCGGCCTCTGTGGCTCCCTCTAGCGAACGCCAGCGGGAGCCATCCCCGGAATATTAAGACTACATTTCCCATGACCCCGTACCTGGGCCGTGCCCATCACAGGTGGCGGCCATTTCTCTCATTAAAGAACGCTATAAATACTCACCAGTTTTACAGACGTTTGCGAAGTCTTGTTTTGCCATTTCTGGAAACATTTTTGAGCGATCCTCTTGTTGGATTATTCTGTGCATTACTTTGGACTGTCTCTCGTTTTTGGATATCTTGCTGCCTGCCTTTTTGACCCTGCTTTGTTCACTGGATTACTCTATTGTTTGCCGCCTGCCCTGAACCTTTGCCTGGACTCTGTTAATGATTTCTGGATATCCTCTGACAGTCCTGTTTGCTGGTTTTGACCCCTGCCTGTTTGTTTATTCTGTTACTAATAAGTATTGCTGCAAATGGATCCTACGTCTCCTGAGCATTCATTACAGATATCTTGATATCACTCAGTGGAGTCCAAAAACATGTCTCCAACTAAGCACCCCCAAATCAAAGTGACCTATTGTCCAATTTTATATCATACATGGCAGACTTACTTTTTATGCAGCAGTCTGTTGAGAGAGCAGTGTGGAGAAAAAAGAGAGATGTCTTGAGTAAAAAGGTCCATTGAAAAATTAATTATAAAAGGGCCTACTGGACAATTGGAAGAAGACTGGAGACTGTGAGCTGTGGTGGTGCAACAAGTGCATCAGACTGTTTTGTTCTCTGTGGAGACACTTAAGATCCATATGTAAAACAAAGTGTGACAGGAGCACCTTCTTTATTGAAAGTAATTATAAATAAATAATTGTCCTTCTCAACCAGCCAATTGAAAGTCAGGGTTCAAATTTATTAAGCCATTTTAACCGGCAACCATAAACACTACTGATTTTGCAAGATATAAAACGTAAGAAAAAAAGATCAGTAAATAGTTTATCAAAAGAAAAAATCATTTCAATTGACGGAGTGGGATAACAAAGGTGGAGTGCGAGATAAGGAGTGAAGTAAGCACTGATTCCTATACATACCACATATTCCTGTATCAGGTTTTCTGGATCTTCACCCATGTAGATACAGAGTCCTTTAATGATACATGTTCGTCCAGCATCTACATCATTACACTAAAAAGAAAATTCTTCGTGTCTTAATACAGCACATATGGTCACTTTTTCACTTTTACTAGCATTGCTTTCATCTACTTCCTATGTTCATGTAGGAAGTAGACTGATATAAAAACCCCACCATGAGACAAATATGCACCTAAAAGCTTTAAAAAAAGCGATGTTGTACTCCCTGGTTTGCTGTACTATCTGTATGCTGTCCCTGCCAATGTAATAAATGACAACTAATATATCCTCTCTACAATTCTAGAAATATTCATATTTTAAAAAGATGCTAAATTCTAATGAGTGTGTGAATCACTTACATAAGCCAGTTGAGCATTGATTTGTTTTAGTCTTTTTCCTAGCTGTCCTCCTCTCTTTTTGAACAATCTCATCAGTTTGTCAGAGTAAAGGTTCAGCTAAGACAGAAACTTGGATTGAAGTGGAACAGTGGTGATTCTCTTGAATTCCGTGTTGATCTAAAAATGCACCAAGAAATCAGACCCAAATGGTAATCATTTGGGAGTCAGACACAGTCACAATGTGAGAGTAAAGCAAGGTCAATTATATGGACATTTCCATATACACAACTTGAGCTCAATTATTTGAATGTCCAAGTCACAAGGTGCTGATGCATAAGAAATGCAACAGTACTTACCACTATAATGCCTTTAAATGTGTTTACTGTGCAAATAGCAAGATGGACCTGTAAAAGAAAAATATTATCAGTGAGGTAAGTTCAGTGATTTACCTTAATAAACTAAAGCCCACTCACAAATATAACAACAAAGATGCAACAGACATTTAAGTACATTCTACACTGGCTATCATCAAGCAAAATGACACGCTGGAGTCTAGTCTGCTTCACTTAAACTCATGCTTCAGAGTCGGTTCACACACAACCGCAAGCATCAGTTTGAATCTAGCTGCACATCCGCACTCCAACATGTGTTGTGCCGAAAAAAGCACCCCTGCGCGAAATGGACCCCGTCGCGGGATCGCGCATTTGGAGATAGACGCCTCACAACGGAAAGAAAAGAAATAACAGCCGTCGTTATCATTAGAGTTCGCATTTTACGTCGCATTTATTCTCATTAAAGATATACTTAGTAAGTTTGGTGGTATGTTGTTTAACAAGTGTGTAGCAACAGGGTGAGGACTAGGCACGCTTGCTTAAAATACACTAGATGTTCTCAGCGTGTCAAATATTACTGTTTGTCTGGATTATTTTAGCCTATAAAAGAAGCTTGTAAGGTGGCATATACTGTAACAATGTATCAACAACATAATGTAACACATTGGTATTTTGTGTTTGCGTGAAGGGAAAATATTTAAATTATTTAATAATATTTAATAATAATATTTAATATTTAAATTTTTAAAAAATTATAGAATTTGTTTAGATTGGATGCTATTTCAAAAATGGGCTTTTAAATAGGCTTCTTCTGAGCTCAAACACTTAAATAGAACAAATGTAATGCTTTTCACGAACAGCCCCTCTGCCAGGAAATGCACCCCCTCATATCTCCCTCTAGAAAAAGTGCCACAAACATGACACGCACCCCACTTCACCAAATCGGCCCTAGGACTGTACCCTTAAATGTATTTGACACTGGCACACACATATGCCAACAAATGCCACAACTATGCCATATGCTCTCAATGTCAAATGCAGAAATGTTAATTAATGCATTCATGACCTCAATGCTAGATTATTGTAATGATTTACTGGGTACTTACTCTGCACGCTTAATAAACAAACAGCTGGTTCAAAATGCAGCCACTAGAGTTTCTACTAGAACCCTTTTATTGCATTATTGTCTTTCATGCAGAGTAGTCTGTCTGTTTCGCTGTTATTCTGAGATCACCATAGTCATCTGGATCCAGTCTATGTCGAGTACAGATGACAGTAGTCACCTATTATACATCTTTATAAATAAACTGGACTCATTCCATAATTGTAATTCCAAAAAAAATGGACTGTTAAATATTGTCCTCTTTCTTGGTGTTTTACAGCAGAATTGAATGTTGTTTGCATGAAGACATTTCTTTTATGTGTATGACTGTAAAGCTGCTTTGACCAATCTTATATTATATAAAGCAATATATAAATAAAGGTGACATGAAATCCTTAAAAAAACTCCATCAGGATGTATAAAAGCAGGTCAAGATCTTTACAATAATTTCACATTCACTTTTAAGGCCAGGACACCACAAGATGTGCCATCTTGCTGACATCTATGAGGGAGACTGCTGCATGTCCACCTTGACACATTGCAGCCTTGATGAATGTTCTAAAGCAAGTAAACAGTATGTGTAAAATATGTTTTACATCATCATTTAACAATTCAAAAGACACACATACTACTACATTTTAAAGTCAAGTTTGACTTGTAGACTCCAGGAACATCCTAATCTTTCTGTCAGTTTCCCCTAGTGGGTCGAGGAAAAAGGTTCTCTCATGTGGGTACATAACCTTTTGTTATTGACACGTAAATACAATATAGATTAGGCAGAAACACATGGTATTAGTGAAATTGTACAATTTGGGGTATTGTAGATCAATTTTACTAACTGAGTGCATGCCTGCATGGCCTAATATAATAGTAAATGGTTAATTATGAGGAGTTTATACAGTACATCACTATAGATACAGAGCTAGGGTTAGTTAGGGTTGTGCAATGCTCTTGTTCTTACCACCAACATGTTCAAGTTTATTTATAGAGCGCTTTTCACAATTGTACATTGTTGCAAAACAAATGACAATGAAAACATCCAGGGATATTTACAGATTTGAACATGGAAAATGAAATATGCAAATATATGAGAATTATAGAATTACTAAACAGTATTAATACAGTATTATGTTAAATTATCTAAGCTTATGTCAGTAGACTCCCTGAAACCAAGCCAACAGGGTGAAAGTGGCAAGGAACCAAAACTCCAGAGATTGATAAGTGGAGAAAAAAACCTTGTGAGAACTCAGACTTGACAGGAAGGACCAGTTCTCCTCTTACGCGCTAAAGCTGCAGTCCGTAACCGTGACCATGACTGGTTAAAAAGCAATGCGTTACATTAAAGACTTACATATAGATGTTAGTATGGGACTGACTTGGTGATAGTTTGGAGTAAGCAATAAAAAGTGTTAACAGGAATGAGACCATGATGATGGCAGAATTAACAGGAAAATTTTAACTTTGGTGATAAAAGCAAAAGGTTCCTGATAGCAGCTCTAGAAACAATCTGATGTTACAAGGTGGAATGTAAATTGGTGATAGAAATGAAATTGAGAGATTATGAATAAAAATAATTTGCTACTAGGCAGATGTTCAATGAAAAAGTACATAGTAAGATCAATGCTTCAATCTTACTCCTTTTTGAAGGGGCCCTGCTGAGGACTTATTGATTCTAGGAACAACTAGGAGTCCAGAGGAGGTTTGTGCAGCTGATGAGGCTGACACAGGAGTCCAACATCCAATGATGGTGCTCATTCAGAATTCCCACAATAACTTTGTGTGCCATCTAATCAATCTAAGAGTAGTTACAAGAAATACAAAATCCCTGTAACTTCAAAAATGTATATTTGCAACATTTACAAAATGTGAAATTTACATTAAAATCCAGTACATACCCGTATTCTTCCCACATCTTCCCTGCCAGACTGAAGTCATTGCATAGCTGTCTATAACAGCTGCTTCACCAGCATTGCATTGGTTGTATTTTCGAATAAGCATTGTTAAATATGCAATGATCACCTATGAAAAATTGTCACACAAATGACATTATTTGTTAGACAGATTCATTTATAATTTCATAATACTACCTACTGTGTTGTCTTGTAGTGTTGCTGCAAGTTACTTGCATGACTTAAGGTCTTTGTGTTGCAATACAGTGTGTTGTGACTGTCATTTTTTAAATAATAGGCATTAGGGAGTGGAAAGTGAATTCTGGACAATAACAAAAAAGGGATACCTCACTCTCAAGCACGTTGTTGGGACCAGTCTTCCCAATATCCCAAGAAAACAGTTTGTATGCGGCAACTTTGGAAAGAAGTACATGCACATCTTTCCCTGCCCATGCCTCATGTATATCTAAACAAACTGTAAAACAATTGATGACAGAATGCCTGTTTTCTGGTGAACTTTGTATTACTACTGAAATGTAAAAAAAAAAAAAAACATACTACCTACATCTTTCAGCTGAGGTGGCTGCTGAGACAGGGCCTGTTGAGTTTGGTGATGCTGTGGAGGCTTGTGCAGCTGATGAGGCTGGTGCAGCTGTGGAGGCTGGTAAGTCTGGTGTTTGTAGCACTTTCCTAGAGGGAGATATGAGGGGGTGCATTTTTTGGCAGAGGGGCTGGCCGTGAAAAGCATCCCCTCCAAAATGTGACTGCGTTGGTGCCAGTGTCAAATACATTTGAGGGTATAGTTGTAGGGCCAATGTGGTGAAGTGGAGTGCGTGTCATGTTTGTGGCACCTTCCTAGAGGGAGATATGAGGGGGTGCATTTTCTGTCAGAGGGGCTGCCATGAAAAGCATCCCCTCCAAAATGTGGCTGTGTTGGTGCCAGCGTCAAATACATTTGAGGGTATAGTCGTAGGGCAGCTGTGGTGAAGTGGGGTGCGTGTCATGTTTGTGGCACTTCCTAGAGGGAGATACGAGGGGCTACCTTGAAAAGCACCCCCTCCCAAATGTGGCTGCGTTGGTCCCAGTCTCAAATACATTTGAGGGTACAGTCGTAGGGCCGATGTGGTGAAGTGGGGTGCGTGTCATGTTTGTTGCACTTTCCTAGAAGAAGATATGAGGAGGTGCATTTCCTGGCAGAGGGGCTGTTCGTGAAAAGCATTACATTTGTTCTATTTAAGTGTTTGAGCTCAGAAGAAGCCTATTCAAAAGCCCATTTTTGAAATAGCATCCAATCTAAACAAAAAGTCAATAATTTTTTTAAAATTTAAATATTAAATATTAAATAATTTAAATATTTTTCATTTCAAAATAAACACAAAATACCAATGTGTTACATTATATGCCACTTTACAAGCTTCTTTTATAGGCTGAAATAATCCAGACAAACAGTAATATTTGACACGCTGAGAACATCTACTGTATTGTAAGACAGCGTGCCTAGTCCTTACCCTGTTGCTGCACATTTGTTAAACAACATACCACCATACTTACTAATTATATCTTTAATAAGAATAAATGCGACGTAAAATGGGAGCGGTAATAACGGCGGCTGTTATTTCTTTTCTTTCTGTTGTAAGGCGTCTATTTTCAAATGCGCGTTCCCGTGACAGGGTGCATTTCACGGCAGGGGTGCTTTTTCCGGCACAACACCGGGAGTCAACAATTTAGTTCTGGGAAACCAAAGCTTTTGGAGAGTTCTCTGACTAGTTGTATAGCGAAATGTAGTACTGAACGTTTTTTTAACCTCAAAGTGTTACACATAATTCCTTAATTTATAGACTTTTTTTCCCTCTGGAAAGTATTCTAAATAAAGTATTTTTTTCCCCACTTCTCAACAGTGTGCGCTGAAATCATTTATTTACAGTGTGAAAAAGACCCACTGTAAAATATTTGCAAATGTAATAAGAAATATTTGTAATAATTACTGTTCCAACTTTATTATAAGGGGCCCCACACTGATAGGTATATATTCCTAAAATTAATCTTAAGCAACTTCATTATAAGGGTCCTATGAAGAGTGATTCATATTGAAATTGTAATGAGGTCTCAGGCTTGTTAAGATCCATATGCAGACTTTATTAAACAACATAGTCAAACAGGCAATGGTCAAACACAGCAAACAGATATATTAGAGGCAGCGCAAAAACGTAAACAGAGTACCAGGCAGCGTTCGGGGCAGGCAGCAATCCAAAAACATAAACCAAGGGACAGGCAGAGTCAAGAGGCAGGCAGAGAACAATCGTACATGGGTAGGCAGTCCAGGTAATAATCAAGCAATCCAAAAAGCAGAGGGGAAACCAGTCAGAATAGCTGCCAGGGCAAAACTAGACTTCGCAAAGAGTCTAAGTCTCAAGTGAGTATTTATAGCTTGGGGTAAATGAGGAAATGGCCGCTAGCTGGGAAGGGCGTGGCCAGGTACGGGGCTGATGGGAAATGTAGTCTTAGAATTCGGGGGATGGTTCCCGCTGGCGGTCAGTAGAGAGGCCACAGGGACTGAATTCATGAAGGAATGACGCCTTCTTGGTTTAGGCGTTCCACCTGGCCGTTCGATTCAGGATGATAACCTGAGGTGAGGCTTACATTAATATTCAATAATTTACAGAAGGCAGTCCATACCCTGGAGGTAAACTGGGGTCCTCGATCTGAGACGATATCTTCAGGCAGACCATAGTAAAGGAAGACCACCTCGCACAATTTCTCCGCAGTCTCTAGAGCAGTGGGAAGTTTGGGAAAAGGAATGAGCCGGCAGCCCTTGGAAAAACGGTCAGTAACAGAGAGGATGGTGGTGTTGCCCTGTGATGGAGGAAGGTCGGTGACAAAATCAATAGCAATATGAGACCAGGGTCGGTTATGAAGAGTGGCAGTAATACCAGGGTGCCCTGAACTGGGGGTGGAATGTACCTGATCAAGGATTCTGGGACGCAGAGCCTGGGG
>JAZGTK010002459.1:16724-31767 GCA_036877625.1 Ambastaia sidthimunki | reverse complement strand
GTGATTTGAGCGACCAGCCCTAAGCATTAAACATTATGCTACAGATACCTTAAAATTCATAAAGCTTGACAAAAGGAGGTGCTACTTATTTTCTAAGGAAGGGTCATAGGTTATAAAGGCCATGTCCTGTGTCATTGGAGCAGTTACATCTGGGCCTGCAACATTTTTGTTTGGAGATACAACCTGCAGTGTGATTGGAGTTTTAGATTGTTTAGGTCTGTTTTGTGTCTATGTGAATGAAAGCATGCATGTGTATCCAAAGAGGTGTTAAGTAAACACCCAAAAACTGAATTTGCAGGGAAAAAATTCCAAGAACACCCACAGAGTCGAGACACCAAATGGTCAGGCCAGTAACTCCTCCCACATATGTTTGAACGCTTGTGCTAAAGCATCAGAGAGACACTGCAGACACTAACCCCTACATACATGTTGCCATCATCAGTAGGGCTTACAAACAAGTCTGCCACTATCAGGGCTAGTCATCAGTCAGACCTAAACATGTTTCACAGTCCCAAATTCCATTAGCAAAGCTGAATTGCTTGTTTGCTTTTAGATTAAAGCCTCCTGGAACTTTTCATGCGCCTCACCCTGAAAATAAAGAGCTTTTGTGGACTCATTCATCTTTAGACACGCACATTCTGGTACTTTGCTCATTTCTGCCACCTGGTGGAGGGAGACGGAATGACGGATTCTTAATTAGTAACAGTCACCACATTAACAATATATTTATGCATTTGGCAAACATACAGTGCATTCAAGGTATACGATTTATCTGTACACGTTCTCTAAGAATAAAACCCACAACATTTGCGCTGCTAACGCGATGCTTTAACAACTGGGCTTCAGGAACACTAAACAAACCACCTTTGGGACCACAAAATGTGTTAGTAGGGTGTTAGTTCATACAAAAATACGAGAAGTAAAAAAAGCAATGGCTTAGTTAACCAGAAAATCAGTTTATAAAGACAAACTGATATTGTGGCTCTTAAACAGATATTGATTTTTAAGTAGGAAAAAGTATACTTCAAGGTATAAAAATAAAATGTTAAAGAAATCTTTATTATACAGACCTTTGCAGAAAATATTTCACTAATAATGGGGTGGTGAGGGAGGGAGGGGCTGTGGGAGGCAGAGAGAGCAGCTCATTCTTATTTCTACATAGCACACATTCCATCTGCTCAACAGCTGGCTGTCTAATCCTCCTCTCACACAAACCTGCACCTCCCTGAGAACCACAGCCACAACCTGCTCACACACAGAGAAGCTCCAGCCCCATCAGCAGGGTGGATGCTTGTTTTTTAGATTGACCGGGCTGGCTTCCGCTTCTCCTTCAGTGTGTTAGCTTCATGTCTCCAGCTACCTTCAGAAGGAAGGTCAGGGGCATCCACTCACACCAGAGATGCCTGGCCTCCCTCCTGCCAAAGGACACCGGGATAAGCCAACACTTCCTTATGGAGAACTGGAAAAAATAGAGCAAGTCGCGAGAAGAAAGAAAGGAGGAACAGAGGGTGAAAAGAGAGACAGAGCTGCAAAGGTGGAGAAAACAAATAAGAGCTGCAGAGAGACTGAACCAGACTGACCCCAGTCTGGACTAAGTCACAGCACGCCCAGTGGCACAATTACCACATTAGTGGCACATATGCCACTTTTTTTGTTTTCTTTTTCCTCTCTCTATTGAAAGTGAACAAGACAAACTCCTAGGAAGTGGAAAAATATTTAACACTAAACAAAAACAATAAAACTGCAGGCAAGTTTCTAGATGCTTATCACTGCACCAAGTATCACCACACAGCTTTAGTACAGACAAAATGAACTTTACACAAATAGAGTACAACATTAAAACAAACAAATAATAAAACCACAATAATAAAAACCACATACTGTTCTTAAAATGAGGTTTAACATATCTAATAGATTTCAGCTAATAGATAAAAAAAAAACATGGGATTTTTATCTAGAACAGCAGGAGTTTTAAACTCAGCTCCAGAATGGCCATAATCAAGGTCTTCAGGATTACTAGAAACTTCCAGGCAGGTATGCTGGAGCCGGTTGGAGTTAAACTCTGCAGGATACTGGCCATCCAGGAGGTGAGTTTGACACCCTTGCTCTAAAGCATTCCCAGGGTACTAAAGCATACAGTTTTCCTGGAAAGTGTCTGGAAAATGCTCTTTGTGGAGCTCCACTGAAACAGATGCAGTTTGTGTGTTGTGTTACTGTAAGAGCTGTAAGAGACTTCCCAGAAAAAAGGTTTATTTTGGCCCAATGTTCAGCATTGTCTGTGGCAACGGCTTGAAAAGCAGCTTAACCACACTCTTAAGAACCTCCCGCTATTGGATGTTACGAGCAATTCAGGCTTTATCGTCATCACGACAAGGTGACGGTTCTAGCGTGCCGAGTATACATGACCAAATATGCACTGGTGAATAATCAAAAGGTCATGTTTAATTAGACGATGAGTTAGCATCCGGTTACCAGCTCTTATCTGCCCTCGAACTTCTCAACCGATCTGGTTTTGCCAGAGTTGCATCATCCATTGTTACACCATCACACATTGCTATCAAACTGACTGCAGTGCATAAACTTCTGCAGTGACTCATATGTTATGAGAGATTAAATGTGGGAAACGGGACCGTTACTATTGACGCAGAATCAAGATGGAGGATTAGGTAACATCTGTTGTTTCTAGTCGGTAGTGACTGAGTGTAAGCACATGGGTGAGGGAAGTTCTCAGCTCCAAAGAGGAGCAGAAAAGAACATCTGTTTTTGAGTCTGTACAAACATGAGGGAAGAGTCTGAGACAAAAAGGAGTTAAGGTTGAAGTGCTGTAAGCCTGAGACTAGGAGAGGGTTTGGGGAGGTTAATCTAATGGCCAGTCTTTATCTGCCTGCAGGTTTAGCCTCAGCCTAATGTAGTTAATGAAAAACAGTGGTAGAACGTACAAAAATCCTTGCAGCTTAGGAACTAAGAAGCTGATGGGCGCAGATGCTGTTTCCTGTGTTACGTAATTGATCTTCATGAGCTGAGGTAAGTGTGTTTGGACCATGGGGTGATTTGACCAAAGACTGTCCAGGCAAAGTGCTGAGAGAAAATAGGCCGAGTTGTTTTCACAGCTCCAGCTGTGTCTGGTAGTCAGGCCTGGACCTTCAAGCTGCTATGCCAACAACAAAATATTTTAGACAGCTGGAATGTCTGCCCTTTTGTTATCCGTCTCTCTCTGTCTGTCTGTCTCTCTCTCTCTCTCTCTCTCTCTTCCTTGTCCAGTTTAATCACATTGTTGTGAGTTGTTCCTAAAATGGAAAAAAATTCTTAACCTGATCTCCGGCATGGCACAGGGAGCCGAGTGGTTTGCATGTGTGTATGTGCGATACATGATGATTTATGTCTGGGAGCAATGCTGCAGTGTGGCCCAGATGGTCCTCAGGAAGTAAAATAAGTGAGGCGGTTCAGTTAGTTTTTTTGTCCTTTATCACCCATTCAGTCGACTCCACAGAGGACCACATTGTAGTCCCTTATGCTTTGTTCAGTTTAAAACTGTTTTGTTTTTTATATAATGTACACCACACAAAAATGCCGTTTACATGCATATGTGGTTTAAAATTGGAAAATATTATCTAGAGCTGTGTTTGAATAACTTACTCTTGCTTCTTATATAGCATAAAATGTGACAATCACTATACAGTAAATAGTAAACAAATAGGTGACATGCAGAGATGTAAAATGCCACAACAGCAGACTGAAAAAAAGACATTTTCACCTTATGCCTGCCCAAACAAGTTCCAAAGCTTCTTTAGTTAAATCTGGTAATACTCTAAGACTAGTGGAGACCAGATATATTCAAAAGTATCTACATTCCCATTGAGTGATGCACTAATTCTTTCAAAAGGCAGTATACCATAGATCTCTATAACCCACCGGCGAATTCATTTATGTTCCCTTATTTGTCTTTTAAATACAACACAACAGTGAGATGTATGACAGACATACACAGGCAGGTCCAGAACTTCCAGATATCCCTTCCACACTGACAGCTAACACTGAAGTTGTTATATGTGAAAGCACCTTCAATGCTGAGGCTTACATTACTATACCAACCAAATATTTATAATTACCTACACTAACCACATAATTTACAATTAACTACAACCAAATTCCACAGAGATGCTTAAATAAATCAAATTTCATCATTTGCAAAATGACATTTTCATTTGAAAATCAAATAAAATTTGTGTACACTGTCTCATCCACTTGGCCTACCTTTGCTGTTTTTTAACATACATTGTTTAATTTGAAACATACGGAAGACAAAACAACCACGTAAAAATAATTAGCTGACCAGCATGTACGAAATAAATATAACAAATCAGGCTAAAGCAGCAAGTAATCATTTAAAAATAACAAATACTAAATAACAAACTCTTATCTCCCGGGAACTCTGCCACCACTGGGATCTGCCTTTGATACTGATGATATTCTAAGAGTGTGTGTGTATCAAAACACCATATGGAAGTATTAGGTATAAAGTCATGTTGTTCAACTCATTAGACTATGAAGGTCTATCACAAGCTGATCAAAGGACAGACAGCTTGCGCTTGCAACAGACAAATCGTGTTTCCATGATGTCAGTCCACAATGAGTCCAATTAAAAAACCTGCATACAATGCTACATAAACTGCCATAGTATATAAACAATACATGTAAGACAACAGACTGATTTAAACATTACTGAATGAAGGCAAAATGGAACTTTTTGGGCAAAAATTCCCCTCTTGACTGGAGCCTGTCTGCTAATGGATGTCTCTACATACTAAATCAGGATAGGAGAAAGTATTTTAACATGGAAAAATTACACAATTCAGCTTAAACTTCAAGGCAACCTAGGCTAAGACAAAAAAGAAAACTGGCACAACACACTGTGTAACAACAGCAATGGCCTTCAGGAGAACAGGTGCAAGTTTAAAGGGTTTTAAACAGTTGAGGACCTATACATGGAAAAATGTTTTACGTTAAACCGTCTTCGCGAGTGAGAAATGGCAAGAGAATACATCTCAAATGGAGCTAGTTTCCAAACAGCTCTGCAGGGGGCTTGATAAGGCACATGTGGAGCTGGTGAGGATCGGTGGTCATACTCAAAGGACCCCTTCATGGAGAGAACGTGACTCTACAGGTATGTGGGCTGCCTTTCAGCAAAGGCCCAACCTGGGCAACAAGGGCCACATTGTGGGCGCTGGAAAACGATAGCACCTCGGCGATTCCCAGCTATGCAGTTTCCGCGGCATGATGACCCCCTTTACCTCTATTGATTCACTTATCTTTTTCTTTTTTTCTTTAAACAAGAAGAGAAAAACATTGTGTGAGGACCGAGAGAACATGCATTACAGATGTCTAATGGAAGCCGTGAAACATCAGAGGCTAAATATTTTAGCCATGTATGAAATGATTTAATTTAACCACAATGACCTCTATTATGTCTTGGGTAAACGCTGCAAGGAATTTCTGGCACAAAGAAGAAGTTAAACATATCATTGTGCTTCAGCTCCTGAAGTTCTGTGGTTTGTAGCCTCTTAACATTATGCAAGAACATGAAGATCTGCTGTGTCATTTATATCTCTGAACAAGGACAGGAAATAACGAGGAGAATTCAGAATAACAACTGAATAAATGATGCAGAGCAGATTTAAATGCACCTCATTTGCAGAAGCACATACAAAAATAATAACATAATTACCCTGTAAGTCAGGTTCGCTGGATCTGGGGCTGCTGCGAGCTCCGCGGCCTGTTTTTTTAGCTCCAGGACTGTTTCCACCTCCTCCGCTGCCTCCTACACTTCCGTGGATCTTGCCGTAGCCATTGTACATGTTGTTGCAGCCCATGTTGCTTTTATAGATGGAGGGGGGGCTGTTGAGATGGTTCTGACGCTCCAGTCGGTCCTTTATCTTCTTTGGTGGTGGTTTGTACTGCTCATCACGCCCAATGTAGTTCATCCCATACACTGGAATGATCTCTGTCATAACACAATCAATTTCACAATCAAGCTTTCAGACAATCCAAATTGGAAAAAATGTGGTTCATTCATATAGTTCTTATATGTTGTGTACATTTATTGTGTCTTTTGTGCATACTGTGTATAATATGTATTGTTGTCTGCATTTTCTGGAGCAATCTTCACCACTAACTCACTCTGTTGGTGATGTGTCAATAAAAGTGATCTAATTTAAAACTGTATTCAAATGACCACTTACTAGTTTTGGTATTGACTACTAAAATGTTGCTATGGTGACACCAAAGAACAGAATAAGGCAGTGATTTTAGGCACTCTTACCTTCATTGTACATATGTGGGATATGATGCTGGTAGTACTGGTGGGGTGGAATGTCCCCCGGGCTGACGGGTGGGTAGAAGGCCGTGTGTGAGTTGGGGATAAAGGGTGGATGGGCCATGTATGGGGGTAAGTGATGGGTGGGAGAGATGGCTGGGGAATAGCTTGGAGGGTAACATTCAGGAGACTGAGGGGTGACCACCACTCTCCGGACCCCTGTGTTGTCTTCCAGCACCTTTAAAAAGAAAACAGAAGACATTTAGAGATGTTTAAGATCATCTCAAGGGTTAATCACTTCATTCACATTGGTTAACAAAAATGGATACAAACATTTGTTTTAATAAAATTGTTTAGGCCAATGGTTCTGGGTTTTGTAAATAATTCTGTAAATAATTGAAAAACGTTCAGAAAGAAAAAAGTAACGCTGACTTAATTTAAACAGACGTATTAGATTGTAAGTGGTTTGTGACATTCTGTTGCTAAAATGGGTTTCGCAAAAGTGCCCACAAAAGTGAAATTTATCAAATACCAAACAAGAGAAATGCTCATATTTTGTCATAATCCACCTCAGTTATTAGTAGATCCTTGAACCCTAAACCATCTGCTTGACCTGCTGACCTGAGTGTTTACATGTGTGTGTGTGTGTGTGTGTGTGTGTGTGTATGTGTGTGTACATCAGTGTGTGTTTGACAGGCCTATCAATCAGCAGACAGCAGTGTGAAAGAGGATGTCAGGAGTGATTATCCAGTCCTCCATCATGTTCAGGCCTGATCTGCATTCAGACTTTTACAGAGTGGCTTCGTTTCATCATGCATGTATACGTGAGACATCAGACAGGCTGTGGAATGCGAGTTCTGAGGGGAAAAAGGGGCTCTTGTGACAGTAAGCAAAATACATTTCAAAGATGGTGATTTCCATTAGACCAGAGAGTCATAGCACAGCTGACACCAATCAAGTCCAATCAAGGCGTGATTTTACTTATTTTAATTTAGTTGTTCAGCCAACTTAAACATATTAAAGCCTCATTACCAAAAACCAATAGAAAACACAGTGATGGAGGAAACTTCAGGCCTATAAGGATATAACGGCATTGCCAGAACCCTGCTAACTTTAGATTAAACCAGCGTTTCCCATTCCCAGCTAGTACTGATCTAAATTAAACAACCACAATGACAATTAGCAGATTCCTCAGTACTGCAGGAGGGTTGAGATGACTGATGGTATTAGACTAATCTTTCTGTTTTCCTATTAAGAGTACAGAGTACAGGAGAGGTTAGGTTAGGTAACTATGTCAACAAATGAATAACCTGTTTGTGTACTTGACTGGCTTTCTGGGAAACAACATCACCAGATAACAACCTTTACTCAGCACTGGTTAAAATCTTAAGCAGGGTTGTATGAGGCTCCAACTTTGCTTAAGCCCCCTGTGACATTTTAACTTGTATTTAGATTATACAATGCTGTTTGATCATTCCAAAATGCATTAAGCGAAAATACAATATTACAGAATGCAATACAAAAAGCTGAAGTTCAGGCCTAGCTCAACATTATACAATATTTGTCCATGATCCATCTCTCCATCAACCAAAGGTTCCTGAAAAAGTTTAATACCTCTGTTCTAGCAGTTACAGGTCTAAATATTCTTACTCTAGCAAATAAGTAAATTTCTTATCCATCCATCTTATATACCACCTAACCTTTGTAGAGTCGTGGGGAATACTGTGGTCTATCTCAGGCCATCTTGGCTGAGAGCAGGGAAACACCTTGGACAGGAGGTCAGTTCATATAGAAATCAGCTTTAAATAATTTTAAACTGTAGTCGCACGAAACACAAAGTCTTAACAGCCCCCTCTAACACTTGCACAGAGCCTGAGGTGCCATTTGTTGGCTTGTTGTGGCTGAGGTGAGGTCTGAATGTAGATGTAATGTGACCACCAGGCTCCAGGCCCGGATCTGTGGCCGCACTGATCGTATCTTTCAAACAGCTACTGGTCAGAGGTTTGCTTTCATGTCTGGCTGATCATAAGTGAGATAAGGACTGAGGCCTGGAAAGCTCATTCCAGATGAGCGCTCTCTACATGTTGATTACTCAATTCATCTGCCAGATAGGGATCAAAACATGGAATGGAACAAGCTTTTTGTATGATGTCTTATGGATCATAATATTGAGTTGGAAGAGCTCCTGGGCAGACCACAATCTCACTTAAGAGGTGAAAGCATATGTGGTAAACAGGTATGTGGGCATTGTTGAGTAAGACACACATTTTGTGGCAAAAATTAAAACACTCAGAACACTCTTATGAAAAATGTATGAAATCGCTTGATGAGCACAGTTGTTCTTTTCTGTGTTGACGCCTACTGAAACAGAAAGTTTGGATTAAAAGCTTGTCCCATTGTTTTCAAATAGCCACCAAATACAAAGCCACAAACTATGATTAGCTACTTGCTAGTCACTTGCAGATGGTATTGTGGTGGGCCCTTCTCATTCAATAGAACATATAATTACACTAAATGTGATATTCATAACAAACTTCATATTCACACACACAAACATGTCCAAATGTCAAAGGACATTTTGTTTCGGTTTGTTTACCTTTTCTTCATGTTCTCATGTTGTTTCATGTTATTGTTTATTTCTCTTACTCTACCTTTAACACATAAACACTCACCTGGGAGATGTAGCCAGGAGGCACGTGGATGGGTGGGATAGATCCATTGGGTGACATCATTGGAACCTCTGCAGGCCCTGTCGTGTACATGAGAGAAGACAAACAGTTAAATACTCAGATTCACTCCTGCTGTTTAGACCAACAGTTCCATTCCACCAATCATAAGCATTTATTGCTGTAAAATAAACATTTCACACACACCAGACACAATGTAATTACATAAAGGTAAAGCAACAAAACACGGAAACATAATCACTTGCATTATTGAGAAATAAACCCGCTTCGCAAAAACATTCTGATGGGTTACCTACACAAAATATTAATTTGTGCAAATAAATTAATTTCAGCCCAAACAAAGGACCACACAGATTACACACCCGCAGAACTCTACAGAAAGCTCCAGAGATTACGACACAACCGGAGCTTTTCCTCAGAAAATTCCTCAGCACTCTGGCTCTTGTGTGTTTATTTATTAAATATGTTGGCTAGCCTGATTATGCTTTCAGCTGTGAACAACAGTGCAGTGCTCTCAGCCT
Source organism: Ambastaia sidthimunki (assembly GCA_036877625.1). NCBI lineage: Eukaryota > Metazoa > Chordata > Actinopteri > Cypriniformes > Botiidae > Ambastaia > Ambastaia sidthimunki. Next base: position 22,246 of record JAZGTK010002459.1, on the reverse strand, counting down.
CATTTAACATTTTATCATGTTTGAACCCATTGCACAGAATTCCTAAGATTTTTCCCTAAAATCAGCACAGAAAAATGCACATTTTGTCTAAGCCTACTAATAAACACCTAATAAACTATGCATTTGTGAATGTCTACAGTAAGTTAAACAAATAAAAATCATTCCATTCTCATTGGTACCAATGAGGCCAGTCAAACTGGATACCAACCAGCAATGGATAAAACATACAAACAAAGCAAACTGGCCAAAAACCGCCCCAGTTGGCACGGTACGCTGAGAGTTGTGGGTAAAGTAACAAGAGCAGAGTCCACACAGACTGTTATGGAGGATTGTGGAAAGGTCTCAAACAGCATGGAAACTCTCCTATCGTTTTGTGAGCTTCTCATCGCGTCTGATTTACGACGAAATCATTTTCAAATCCCTCACTTGCTTTGACTGATGAGATCACCAGACGTGACATCACATACCTGCACGTTTTTTCCGATCGACCACTCGCTTCAAACCCCTCAGGCCCCATTCTGAGGCTTTCCTCAAAATAAACACTCCTTTCCACTGTTCATTTGCCTGTCGGCTGCATCATTTACTCATAAATGTATCAGAAACATTCAATAGGCTCTTTTGTTTACACACTTTGTCTGTTAAGCTTGATAAAGGAAATTAATGTCTTAAAAGTAAAGTGTATAATTTATTAGCAGCACCAAACAATAATACAAAAAACATACCAATTATCAATTAAATATTTAACATTTATTTGCTTAAAATAAATAAACAAACAGAATTCTACAGTGATGCCAGAATGAAGTGTTTTCAAGAGGCCTAATTTCTTGGCTAATGCAACATTGCACAATACGCTTTCTTTCCTGTTTTCTCTGACTTTCCATTAGCAGCTAAATATGTACTGCTGAATTTTTCTTACTTCAGCCTTCACTACTGTAGTCTAATGTAAACCAGACACAAAACCCCCTCATCAGCCCATTTATAGATTCACTGGAAGAAATGTATCTAGATCCAAGGCAAATCTACCAAATGGTGCTGTTGACTTTTCCACTGTGGTCTCAGTCTCATTCCCTCAGTCTCCCTCTTGCAGTAGTGGAGGTCTGGGTAAAGGCTGGTAAAGACATCATCTCCCTGTGAGACAGCAGCACTCAGCTCAGCAATGCTTTAGCCAGCATAAATCATAGAATGGGCTGTAATTAATTCTACAGTTGATTCCTCATTAGTTGCCAAGGGCTGTTCACAACAACATCACTACTATGTCATATCCTGAAGAACATTCCAGAACTCATGTGTGATCGTGTCAGCTGCTGGACTTGATGGATAAATCTACATTTACATTTATTCATTTGGCAGACGCTTTTATCCAAAGCGACTTACAGTGAATTCAAGGTATACATTTAATCAGTACTTGCATTCCCTGGGATCGAACCCACAACCTTTGCGCTGCTAAAGCAATGCTCTACCAGTTGAGCTACAGGAATACTCTACAACAAAAAAGCAAAGAGCTACAATACAAAACCAACATCAAAAAATGCATTTTTTTTAATTCAAACAGCTCACAGCACATTTTTATCAGTTCTTCGAGAATTGAACCCATGACCTTTGTGTTATAAGCACCATTCTGTGCTAGTTACAGCTACAAAAACTGTCAATAAAGTGTCAGTACAGTCTCTAAACAATATTATGGGTGTAAATTTACCAGAACAATAGCAGAGATAAAATTTACTCAATGGGAAAATAAATTCTAAAGGTTTCAGTATCAGGGAGCAACTTGGAAAGTTTAGGCAGTCCATGACAGTCCAAATTTACTGTTTCAAAAACAATTCACATGTTCATTTTATGAAATTCCTGCAAGTCTCAGTGCAACATTTTAAATCTTACATTGTGTAGTGAATGTAACAGTGATATATAAATACATCACACCCTTAAATAGCTTCAACTTAGATACTTTTTGTTTGTAGCTTGTATTGTAGCTCTTTGCTTTTTCAAAACAATCTTAACTGAACTTTAAAACTGTATTTTCCTAAACTACAAGAGGCTCATTTATAAATGAGTGCGATTTAAAGTAGAAAATGACTTAAATGTAAGTTAAAGTTAAATATAATTAATGAAAAATGCACAAGCATATCAGGAGGGTGAAAGGGCTGGATTAGCAAAAGCAATTTTTCCAGTAACAGCTAAACTCCTGCTGATATCAAAGGGTATTTGATGAGGGTGAGAAGAGAGGAGGAGTCCTTACTGGAAATGTGTGTATGTGTGTGTTTATGTGAACATCTGAGTGTGTCTGTGTGCTGCAAAACAGGGGCCCCTCTGTGCAGGGCCTCAGTCAGGACCGATGACCTTGCTAGGAGAACAAACCCATTAGTCTTTGATGGTAAACACAAACAGTTTGTCAATCAGAGCAAAGTCGAGTGAGTGGGCGCTCGCTATTAGTGTGTGTGTTGTTGCACGCTAATAGTTGCATGAATGCAAGCATGCGTGGGCTGGTGAGCTTCGGTAGGTGTAATCTGTGTGTTTGGCCTCTTTACCTACAAGCGCAAGAAATCAAGGTCTACCATGTGTACACCCACCTACATATATGTATGCACACAAACAAAGTTGACTAGTGTACAAGGATCAACATGATAAGTCAAATAATTTACTTGCAAGTGGGCAGCAGGCAGAGGGCAGAGACACGTGGCTTTGCATCATTTTTACTGACGTAAAGACAGAGGAAGAAGGGATTTTGTGCAAAATCCAGCTGATCCTCTGTGTGTGTGTGGATCTTCAACATCTTGAATTAATACATAAGGGAGGTCTGTGAAAGTTGTAATAAATGATATTATTTTCTCTTTTTAAAAGGCAGGACGGGAAGATTAGGCAACTAGTGGTGGAAAAATTTCAAATAGTGCTGAGATGAGTTTTTTTCCTCAAGGCCTGACTGTAAATCCGACCTGGCACTGAGATGCCAACACTGTCTGAAGATGAGAAACAGTTGCCACTGCACATCAGTACGTGTGCAGTATCACTAATGAGACACAAACTCTAACAAACAAGTACTAACAGAAAGTACTAAACTATGGATTTTTTTGAAGCATTTCAAAGTGTCATATAGACTGTGGTACTCATGCACTATCATGGTATAATGTAAGTTTCATAGTATTACTTAAAGTTGTGTTGATGCAATCGAATATATAATACTGAAATATCATGATTTAATTCACACAATATTGCGCTGTATTGAAATTTATAAGCATGCATTTACATGTTCCATAATCCAATAAATAAATAAGCAGGTCATCTAAATAAGCACCAATTATGAAATATGCATAGAAAAGTTTTAATCAGTTTCAATTATTAACTCACAGCAAAAAGAGAACGTTAGCAATGACCTACTCATAGAATTACAACATGATACCTCCACTGTACACCCACAGCATTCGTCAGAGAGCATGTCATATATAGAGAGTAAAAACAAAGTCCATGAATGTCCAACACATGACTATGGAAAGAGGACGAGAACAGGTCTTTTCATGTCAAATACATTATACATGGCTTCTTTCCTCTATAGGGAGCACATGTGGGCCTGAGGAAGTCTGTGTGCTTTAATGAAGACAGCTGCCTGGAGTCACAGTCAGGCCTGGTGAATGCACAGAAGACGTCTTCTCTTTGCCCGCGTACACTGAGAGCACTTGTGTGAAATCTACACTCGGCACACACTGCCTGCTTTCTTTCCCCACTCTTGAGTGCTGCAAGCCCCCAACTCATCTCCTCTTCATGCTGAGCATCTCTGAAGCACGGCTGAGTTCCAACCCATATTCTTAATGCATGTATTCTGATCTCTTATGCATTCCCTGCCTTTGAAGTATGCTCCATTTCTGAAGTATGCAGTACTCTAACTTGGGTCAGGTGCTGGATGACTGGCGGATGTCACAATAGGTTTTCATATGGAATCTAAAAAATTGACTTTATAAGTGCCTGCAAATAATGCAATACTTGTTACCAAGGTAATACCAAGTCAACAGTTTTATTGTAGTAATAATAATGATAGCATCTATACAGTAGCATTGTGGCAGAAAAAAACATTGAGTAAAACCAACAATTTTTTTCTTTTCCAAATTATGTTTCACAGCTGGTTTGGTATAACGTGAGCAAATATTGTACGTTCAAAATCTGTTATATCAAAGGTGGCTCATTAACCCAACTTAACAGCGAAACATCTTCAGATATCTTAAGCAATAGAGGAACAACTCCAGTAGCCTATAAAAACTCCAATATTACACACTGAGCTGGATAACTGAGAAACAATTATGCCATTCTTAATCTTTACACTGTAAATCATACCTGATCTTCATTTAATGCTGTATTTTGAACAAAAAACTGGCAATGTTACAGACTGCTTGAGCCAGAGACCTGGATACATGAAAAGCAAGGAATGATAATTTAAAACGTAATTAGAAATTCCACATCGGCGGGTTGGTTAATCTTCAAAAGAATGTCTAAGCCAGTAAAACACACAGTCTGTTTTTAAGAGATGGCAAGGCATGCCATACAATCAAACAGCACCATTGTCTTGTTGTAGGCAACAGATAAACATAACCCAACATTCACCCTGACAAATCTACAAGAATATGAGCTGTATTGGAAGGCTGCAACACTGATAACAGGTTTCTAGGTTTTCAGATGGAGTGACAGAGTCTTCTTGTAGCTCTTCCAGAAGGCTGGAGAGGGCAGTGGCACTAAGCTCTGTTGTCTTTCCGATCTCAATGAACCCCTTGCCAGTTTGCTTCTGGTCCTCCTTTGCTGCACAAGAGGCTCCATTCAGGGGCCAGCCACTGAGGCACCCGGCACACAGACAGTAATATGCTCCCAGTTGGCAAACAGACGTGTGTTTGGACAGTCTCTGTAGCCCTCTCTACTTAGCAAACACCAGCATTCCTGCAGCTCCAGAGCCAGCGCTAACACACTCGCAGCACAAAGCATTCACATATAAGGTCTTCAGAACCCCACGGAACTAAATTACCATCATCCCAAAGAAAAACAAGGAAGGGTTTGTCTCTTAAGCTAATCTCCAGGGGTTTCTCCAACCATGGAAGTACCCCATCCCATCCACTGTGCATACTGCCATACTACTGTATCAGGTCCTCACAGGACATCAGGATCTGGTGGAAGTTCTGCTCTGTGCTCCAAGCTCAATCGAACGTCCTTTATTAAAACACAGCCAGAGTCACACTGGAGTGCTCCAAGAGTCAACATTGGAGTGCTTCAATGTTACTTGAGTGATTCTATCTTTTAGAAAGAAAGACCATAACAGGGGATAAATGAGATAAAGAAAAAACAGTTCAACCAAAAACAAAAATTCTGTCATAATGTACCTCACGATAACCGTTTTTTTAAATGTTTCTACACATAAAAAAATGTAACATCATACAGAATGCAATACTGTGTGTGTGTGTGTGTGTGTGTGTGTGTGTGTGTGTGTGTGTGTGTGTGTGTGTGTGTGTGTGTGTGTGTATATATATATATATATATATATATATATATAT